>ONZK01001286.1:33783-54951 GCA_900322385.1 Pharnaceum exiguum | reverse complement strand
TATTTGAGTGTCTAAAATTACAGCAGAAGTACATGGGTTTTATACCCAAAATTTCTGACTAGAGAGCTACCTATTGTGCCATTGTAACTCCTACCCTAAATGCAAACATAAAAGCATTGAAGACTATGACAGAAAACTGTCAATACTAAGGCAATTAATTGCAATTAACTATCATTTTCAACAGTAACTAAAACACCAATGTGTAATGAGCTTATTGGTAGAGAAAATGAAACATACAAAGGCATTCCACTCATAGCACTGGTAAAATACTTCTCCACCTAAAAAATAGAAGAAGTTGGAAGAGGGAGGATAATGCGAAGAAGAAGTTTGGAAGAAAAATGATGCCAGAATATGTATAAAGAGGTGGGTAATAAAGATAAAATATGGCTTCAAACATTAAAAGGAGTAACGAAATTTGTAGCCAAAGGTAAGTAGCAAGAGCAAGCCTCATAGGAATCCAGCATCATGAAACTATTTGATGATCCATAAAAAGGTAACAGCATTGATCAAGTATTCAAGTCGCATCTAGAAAACAACAACAACAATCAAATTGAGTGACAGAGACAGAATCAATATGGCACTCCATCTCCATCTTTTCTGTGTTTTCTTTTTTGTTTTCAAATTTTTTTAAACATGAGCCAAAATTTTCATGTGTTAACAGACGGAAGCTAGCCCCAGACAATTTAAAAACTGCATAGACCTTCCCCCGAAACAGAACAACAAATGCACAGATCATTATGAGGGATCATCAATCTAAACTAAATTCTTGCAAGAATTGAGAGTTACCCGCTAGTAAAAAATTACAAAAATAAGGTTAGATTTGAATGAGAAATATACCTCCAGGAAAGTGATCTTCAGCTGGTTGGTTGGCTTACTGATGACAGTCACTACCTCAGACCTGCATCGTGCAAATGAGAAAGATACCAAGCTCATAAGTCTTTTAACTAGACATTGAAACCCTTTTTTTTTTCAAGCGACCGTACAAAACTATTCCAAACACCAGTTACTTAAGTTGTAAGTCTGTAATAGTGTTTATTTCTTTTGTTCTGTGTAATCTAGAAGCATAGCGTTTAGGGCTCACAGCGTGAATAACCACATTGTTGTTCACTAAGTTTTGCATAACACTATTGAAAATAACATGTAATCAACCAATGCCGGTGCCCTATGTGCCCAATGTCCCAACTTAAAGTTATCAACAAAAAAAAAAGCCTTACCACAACCACAGCTCCACAGATTGTTTGAGAAGGTAAGTCACCGAAGGCTAGAAAATAGTAATCAGTAACAACTAGCAACCACGAAAAGAAATTACCCATCTGAAGAAGCAAATCGTGCAGAAAATTTCTTGGGCTTCACCTTGTCTCCATAAAGAGCTGCTCCAGCATTGAAATCCTGGAAAACACAAACATTTCATAATCAATTCAGTACATACCATGAAGTTGCTTTTAGCTCAGTAGAAGACAGAAGAAACTATGTCTAAAGCAAACTGTATAGGACAACTATTATAAGCAAGACAAACTATATAGGACAACTATTATAAGCACTGTAGAACAACACCACCAAGGAGTGACCACGACTACAATAATCCTCACCCTACTCAATTAGTCGGTTCAAATGCAATCATCAACCAGAATACTACTACAGTAAACAACACAAGTAAAGAAAGTCAATGAATGTCTGCATACTTTCCATGCCTAGTAATGTTTCCTATTTGCGTACTTAAATTGGTGAAATTCCTCGAGCCAAACGACTAAAATTAGCACTCACAATTTGCTACATACAACAACTTGGTGATCACTGAAGGACTCATAACAGCATTGATGACATATTACAATTCCGATATCCAAAAGAATTAAAAGAAAAAGATTGTAAACGAGCAACAAAAGAGAAGGAAGTCCTTTAGTGTTAGCATTCCTTCCCGCTTGTAAAATTATATTGGTAAAACTCTCTCAATTTTCTCAAGCCAAACATCTCAATATCAGCTGCCCACAAGATACCTCAGGCAACATAACTTATGTTTGTTAACGTTTACAACAAGGTGTATCAACCTGGCAAAGAGGTTTATCTGATCACTCAGCTCAGGCCAATCTAAGTCCCCTTACTTTTGATTCGGGTTAGGCAGGGGTCCGGTCAACCTTGGTGTGTGCTTTTCTTACAGATGGCCTAAAAATTTCATTTTAAGAGAATTTGATAGACCATTTTCAGGTCGGTTTCCATTGGGGTAAGGTTAATTTGCGTTTAGGGTCTACCTCAGGCTGGAATTTTCAGGACTATTTTGAGGGTTCAGGTGACTCGGGTTAGGTAAGCTAATTCGTATTAGTTTTTCCAGGTCAACATCACAATTAGAACTTCAAAGCCCAATCAACAATGTTTTCAAATGAACAAGTACAACATAAACAACAACAACAACAAAGTGTAAATCCCCATTCAATGGGGATGCTCGGCGTGAGGATGTACGCAACCTTACCCCAGTTTAAGAAAACAGAGAGGTTGTTTCCGAGATTCATGCATTGTTGCATTGAAGCCTTAATCCTAAAACTGATTGGAGTCGGCTAACCTTGACCAAAAATGGAATCCTGAATAACATGCACACACGCGACACGCACGCGAATAAACACACACAGAAAACGATCACAGACATTCACCCACACATACAAGAAGACACCACACACACACACACACACACACACACACACACACACACACACACACACACACACACACGCACACACCAACGATACCATACCATGTTAAACCAGAATGTTCATTCCCAAATTCCCATGCTCAACCAGTCAACCGGCAAACCTCTAAGCCAACAAAACTCAACTTCAGCTACTTATAGACCATAATTTAGAACTGTTCTTTTTTTACTGAATAGAAATGAACTAGTTACAACTTGCAAGAAAAACTCAGAACTAAGCAAATTATTCCCCCAAATAAAACAAAAACAAGAAAAATACTTGAAGGAATAAGTCATAAAGAACAAGGCTTTACAGGTTACATCAAACATGATACAATCAACAATTGCCTTATTATTTCTAAGATAGTTGGTTCCCAATCTTTCTCCTACTTGTTCTCTAGCCACAATTGCACCAACACAAAGAAACAATATAAGCAGTTAAGTTACACATGAGCTATTAATATAATTTAAGCAAATGAAAACACTTCTGCATGCCAACCAACTCAACAACTTCCAAAACAAACAATATGATCATACAACAGTTTAACTGAAAGCAAACAAAAGGCAAACCTCAGGCTCATTAAGGTCCTGAAACAGGGGAGGGATCCTAATGGAGAAACCATCACCAAAGAACTGAAACCATGACTTTGTATTAGCAATCCCAGAAAGGAAAGACTTCGATGATGGAGAAGCACTAGCAGAAGCAGAAAGGGCAGGTGGGGTTTGGAGGGTAAGGCTGCATAATGACAGAGAGTGGAATATCAAGTCTCTCTTGGAGACAAAACAGGGGATTGTTGCTATGTTGGTGTTGTGTGAGGAGAGTGAATGGAGTGGAGATTGGATGTTGTTGGGTTTGTTAAAAGGAGTATGGTGAAGTGGGTGATGGAGAGAGCTTGAGAAGAGAACTGCCATGGGGGTGGGAGTGTGGAGATGATGATGTCATTAGTAGTAAAGCCATCCATGGTTTGTGTTTGACAGTGTGTTAGATAATGTTATTTGGGTTTGGGATAATGTTAATAGTTTTGGCACATAGAGGGGCCTTTTAGACATTTTCGGCTCACACAAATTTGGGCTTTGATCCAATTGACCTTAAATAATTGAAATGGAGTTAATGGGAATGGAACAATCCAAACAAAATTGAATTAGAAATTCCAATTGTATTGAACTGAACTAAATAAATTGTACAAGTATATGAAACTTTAAAAAAAATATTTTTAAATTAAATTAAAAACTCATTAACTGCACTCAACTAGAAGTTCATTAGAATTATTCTCAGAGTATGTGGTCTTATACAAACCTTATTTGGGAGATAATGGTTAGAAATTTGTAATTTTGACTTAATCTCAACTATTGTAGAGTGTACTTATCTACCTCGGTTTCCATTTGAGTTTAGATATTTATCATTCAAATTAGTTTTGACCACTTCAATCTAAGCGGAATAGACCATGTTTCTGTACATTTGATTAATACTGTAATTAGTGAAACTCATTTAACTAGTTGTGTCAATGTAGTGGGTTTTGGTGTACGGCAATGGTGTGCCAATATGGGGCTCCATAGAGTCAGGATCTTCTCCATTGCATACCTCCTCCATTGTCCAGTACTGTGAGAGGGGAGGAGTATTATTTTAATCAGAAAGAAAATGTCTGGTTCCTCCCTCCTCACAAAGCAACCGCACTTGAGGGAAATTCACTGGAGAAGATCCTCCCTCGGCTCCATATGTTTCTATTTATCCTTCCCCTTTGAAATGGGCACAAAAATTAAGAAAACATTATAAGGATATTTTTACGCAGGTTTTTTACACTCAAATCACTTGCATAGCTTGGGTGTAGGGTTGGTCTTCTCAGAATTGGGGCATTATAGTCTTCTTTTTTTATAGAAGGGTTAAAAAAAAGGAAAGGCGAATAACAAATTGAAACATTCATTAAAAAAGGATTAGGGGAAGGAAGAACAAATAAAAACATTTATCAAAGGAATTAAGGAAGAACAAATAAAAACAGAAGGTTTACACAAAATGGATATCATTATGGGACTCTAAAACCGGTTTGTCAATTTAATTTAATTTAGTTCAATTTATAGGAGCAACAGAGAAAGAAATTCATTTGCACAAATTCTTCTCTAGTAAAAGACAAAAACACCCCTGCCACATTCCCATGGTCCATAGATCTTGTTATCTTTCCCTTGTTCCATATATCCAACTTCCAACCAATCCAAACTGAACAAATACAAACCAACCAAATCCTACTAGGAACTTGCAAGTCATCACTCATCTGAAGAAAGAAACAGAGCAACAGAACCTCTGTTTGTCACTCTGACAAAAATGGAAACAATCCTATCTCCACCCAAACTCACCCCACTCATTTCACCCAAACCACGACTCCACTCTCTCACCACACCAAAACCCATCACGTGTTCACTCAAAAAGACATCTCCCTTCGCTCACATTCAGCAAGGCTTAGCTGCTGTTGCACTTTCATTAGCACTCAACTTTTCCCCTGTTTTGCCAGCTTCTGCTTCTGAGTTTGATGTCATCAATGATGGCCCTCCTAAAGACTCTTATGTTACTGATGATGCTGGTGTTCTTAGCCGTGTCACAAAATCTGACCTTAAAAGGTTGTTGACTGACTTAGAGTCTAGGAAGAATTTTCATGTTAACTTCATCACTCTCCGCAAGCTCACTGTAAGTGCTGCATGCAGTATTTTTTATTCAGTTTTTGTGCTTTTTTTATGGCTTAACATAATTTCTTGCTTGCTTGTATTTTTGTTTGGTGCTTGTGTGATCATGTTAGTTCTGGACCTACTTCCAGTTTAGCTTAATCAATACGTACATGTTTTTTTATTACAAAGAAAGAAATGAAGTTCAGCAAATGGTTAGAGACGTAAAATATTATCTCCAATTCTTAGTCACACACCCGGCGTAAGTTTACACCGGGTGCTTTTTGTTAAGAAATTATAACACATACCTCAATAGTCACCTTATAAATACCATTAGTAAGTGCCTCATTATTAGTCAAAATTTCACCCGGTGTACCAAATACTTGTTGAAATATAATTGATGCCATATCAATAAGCAATGATCTTGTGCTTAGTGCTCCATATGGAACTTTTTATGATTACATAGGAGGGTTATTTATGATTTCATGTAGGAGAGTTGCTTTCGGGAATCGGTAGTGTAGAACTTTACTACATTTGGTTGATGAGGCTAAATAATTAAAATGGACTAGCTTTATTTCTTGGTTGAATGAGAATTTTGCTGGTCAAGTTACAAATGTGTATTTTAAACCATATAGTTCTACATTTGATCTACAATTTACTCGATTCGATGTCTCATTAAGTTGTGCTGAACATGCTAGAGAAAAAGCATACATTTGTTGTATCAAATTTGGTGGCTGTGGAAATTGATGACAATGCTAGAGTAATAATTGCCTAATAGGTTTGTGAGTTGGATAGTGAAAGCTGCAATTGTGTAAAGACTGATGTATGGGTTGTGTTTTCTGTTATAATGGATGGCAGAGCAAAGCAGATGCTTTTGAGTATGCTGATCAAGTTTTGGAGAAATGGTACCCAACTGTTGAGTCTGGTGACAACAAAGGAATTGTTGTGCTTGTCACCAGCCAGAAGGAAGGAGCAGTAACCGGAGGACCTTCGTTTGTCAAGGCTGTTGGAGAGGAAATTCTTGATGCCACAGTGTCCGAGAACCTTCCTGGTATGAATTAGCAAAGTGTTACTCTGGCTTTTCATCTTTATCCTCTCGGTTATTTCTCTTGCTGATGATGCTCAAACTTCATTCGACATTTTTTAAAAGAACAATACCGCTGTGCTATGAAAAAACAGCCTAAACCTGGTCCGATTTACTATGATAGAATGTTTGAGGTTTCTTGACAGTTGAGAACTTGAGATGCTTGTTGCAATGAGAATGTTGTATTGATGATTTGGAAAACTGTACTTGCAGTGTTGGCCACTGAAGAAAAGTACAATGAAGCAATATATAGTACTGCAAAGCGGTTAGTGGCTGCAATCGACGGCCTTCCAGACCCTGGTGGCCCTCAGTTCAAGGACAACAAGCGCGAGTCTAACTTTAAGACCAAGGAAGAGACGGCGGAGAAACGAGGTCAATTCAGTCTTGTTGTTGGAGGCTTGTTGGTCATTGCTTTTGTTGTTCCTATGGCACAATACTATGCATATGTTTCTCGAAAATAGTTTTGTCTTCCATTTTCCCTAAGAGGTAATTTGTGTTACCTTTCTTGTAATTACATGTACAAACACAATTATGTCAGCAATTCAGCATGTAAGACCATCTATGAATGAGGAATGTTTTGCCGAATTCACATTGTACACTGATAAGAATTACATGTGCATTCTTGCTCATGATCTCGTACAGTGTTTGTCCCAACAATATAAAACTTCAATAATAAAAAATGAATCATTTCTAAACAATTCAAGAAGCTGAAATGGAAACATGCCTTCAAAGAGCTTTAAACCTTGAGCTTCAAGAGGAAGGGCATTTGGTCTGAGAAAGGTGGATCAGAATATTTTCCAGTGAGTATTTGTGTTGCAACATACTGATTAGCTGCTTCAGTATAATGGATACCATCCCAGTTAATATACATGGTGCTGTCATCGCATTCTTTTGCAGTAATTGAGGTTCCATTTATAACCTTGGTTTCCCCACAGGGTACCTTGCTGTCATAGTTTAATGGAGGTCCGCCAAATCCACAGCAAGCCATGATTGGTTGGTCAAAGCCTGCATTTGTAATTTGTTATAACTTGCTATTAGTCATCATATTAATGTAGGAAGTAGAAATTAGTGAGTTGCTTGATATTTAACAGCATACCATATCGAGAAAAGTTTGAAATGAGATTGGACTTTATTTTATATATATCAACATAGATGATATTTGCATCTGGCAATTGGCCCTGCAACTTTTTACTGAGAGCATAAAGTTGCAGATTGAATAGCTGGGCAGCTTGGTTGTGTGCACTAAGACATCCTTGCGCATCCAGTTTCGACGGATCAGAGCCAAACGCAGCTATGCTCTGCGGCAGGCACCCTAATGGACCGGTATTGTGAATCCAAAAGAACCTTGCCCCCTCGTCATACAATTTCTAGAAAGAAACAGTCAGTATGATGAGATATTGGTGGTTTGGAGATGATCCTGCAACAAAATTGGTCCAACAGTAGATGCAAACTTGGAAATTGATTTGGCATCTTAGCATACCTTCATCCCGGCCTCCAATTCTTGCAGGATATATGGGATTGAGGCAACAATATGATCAAAGGACTTGGAATGAAATGACCCGGCTAAGTCGTTCTGGCCAGAATCAAACATGTAAAGAGCCTTCCCAAAGGAATCCTGTGATGGTATATACTTCTCAACTTTTCTGCCTGCACAAGACAGCAAAGATTATGAGATATTTCCTTCTAGCAGCAGGATTTCCAAGTTTGATCATTGTATTGGGTGAGAATTTACAATTCAGAAAAGATTAACATCATACTTTTAGATAGTTCCAGGGTGCGGTTCTTGAAAAGGAAAAACTGAGCCAACTGAATCCCAAATGAGAAGGGACTGACTGATGTTGGGGTAGCTGGGAGAATGGTTGATCCTGCTGCAGCAAAATTACTACCCTTTCGAAATACAGGTGCACCGACAGAGTCCAAGTAGGCATTTAGAAATGGTAGGTCCATGGCATCCACTGCAACATTCCGGGAAGAGAAGAGAGAACACTGAACATGGTCAGAAGAAATGCTACGACAAAACATGTCAGATAGAGGAAAGCAGAACCATTTATAGAATGAAAGTTTACTCAAGAAATCTATGATCAAGCGACCGTCAGAGAATCTCCCTGCAGGTTTCTGGAAGTAAGTCTGTCCATATGGAGCATTCATCCAATGAAGCCCTGAAGCAACACAACCGCCTGTATCGGAGTTTGAGTCACCAAAATTGAAGATTGCAGGGTAATTAAAATCAATGCCATTGGTATAAGGTATGCATGCGATGGATAAGAGGAGAAAATAGAGAGACATGCTCTTGGGAAACATGGCTGGTACAAGATGAGATGTGGCTTTCTGTTTTGATAACTGCATTATAGGCTTATAGCTTATTAGATGCAAGGCCAACAAAAGTAAAGAAGAAAGGAAAGTAGAATGAAATAGGTTGGTAACAGCATTGACAACAAGAAGGGAGATCCTCACATGTTTCTTTCAGTCATTGACAAATTTATCCTTGTCTTTGACAGCTTAACAAAGATCATTAAAGCCCTTGTACTGTCTGTGTCAAAAAAAAAAAAAAAAGAGGCTTGTACTATTACTTGATCTGGTACATGGTTCACCTTCCTCGGGTCAGTTTCTTTTTCCACTTGCCCTTTCATTGTCATACATAGGGCAGTAGTAGGGCTGATAATAAAATGATTGTACGTACACTGGGTAGTGGTAGGGCTGTAATAACTAACTCTTTCGTTTGATGTTAAACTTGGCATGCGGAGAGGTGTTACAAGCTCGTGAGATCCAACCCAATACCAATTGTTAATCGGTAGAGGCCACACTCACTTATAACAACCTCTAAGCCAGTTTACACAACCAATGTGAGACAACTAGTCACCACAACACACACATACTTCCACATTTGCCAATTTATTTATATGCATATGATTTTTTCCCCTCTGGTTAGTCGGAATTCTGCATTGAATTTACATGACTAAGAAGCATAGTTACTATGATAGATCTGGAGACGATTCGAGTAAGCTGAGCTGAGTTTGTAGGAAGGATTCAAGCATGGAGCCGGTGAATGATGTGATATGGATGAATGGTGCTACAATTACTACCAAGTTTTTGGACTTAGAAATTTGTCACTTTGAAATATCCTCTGTTTTACATAATGAAGAATTTATAGCCTTGTGCCCATAGCTACTAAATTACTGAATTATATGAAGATAGCGAAAATAAATAAAAAATTCTCATAAAATTTAACTGAGACATGAAAAAAATAAAATGTCTGAAAAATCTAATTTTCCCATGTTAACAATTACGGTGTAAGAAATTACATCCAAAAAAAGAAGGTAGTCTCACCTCACCAAAACCCATCAAAAAGCCATCTCTCTTTGCTCCCATTCAGCAAGGCTTAGCTGCTGTTGAACTCTCTTTGGCACTCAACTTTTCTCCTGTTTTGCCAGCTGCTTCTGTTATTGCCAATGCTTCTGAGTTTGATGTCATTAATGATGGCCCTCCTAAGGACTCTTATGTTACTGATGATGCTGGTGTTCTTAGCCGTGTCACACGATCTGACCTTAAAAGACTTTTGTCTGACTTAGAGTCTAGGAATATTCTCCATGTTAACTTCATCACTCTCTGCAAGCTTACTGTAAGTGTGCTTCTTTTCTTTTATCACTACTTTGTGGTAGTATCAATGTATCATCATTTCATGCTTGCTTGTATAGATGTATTTTTTCCTTGGGTGAATAATGATTAATGAGATAGCCAGATAGGTAACTATGTACTCAAAAGTTTGTTAGTTGCTTGTGTGATCATTTTCTGGACCTACTACAGGTTAGCTTAATCAATACATATGAAATTCAGCAAATGGTTAGAGACTTAGAGACGTAACAATATTATTGCTGCCATATTAATAAGCAATGATCTTGTGCTCCATATGGAACTTTTCATGATTACGTAGGAGGGTTTTCTTTAATTTGATGTAGGAGGGTTGCTTGTGGGAATCGATAGTGTAGAACTTAGGGCCTGGTCTTTACAACTTAAGTTCACTTCAGTTTTTCGCACTTCAGCTCGTAACTTGCAAACGTAAGAATTTTTGATCCCGAAATCCATTCATAGTATATCATTGGAAAGGTATCACCGTATCGTACGTCGTACAATATTGATATGGTTTTAATAAATGATACTCCGTAATTGATTGAGTGTCAAAACAATTTTACAAAAGTTCACTTTTTTCTTCATTTGAGTTCAGGAGAACAGACCCTAAAAATACAATTGTTGTTGGTCAATGTGTTATTATAAACCATATAGTTTTGCATTTGATCTAATACTCATTAAGTTGTGCACATGCATGAATGAACATGCTAGAGAAAAAGCATACATTTGTTATATCAATTTTGGTGTCTGTGGAAGTTGATGGCAATGCTAGACTAATAATATATTTTTAAGTTGGATAGTGATGGCTGCAATTGTGTAAAACTGATGTTGGGATGTGTTTTCTGTTATAATGGCAGAGCAAAGCAGATGCTTTTGAGTATGCTGATCAAGTTTTGGAGAAATAGTACCCAACTGTTGAGTCTGGTGACAACAAAGGGATTGCTGACTTGCTGTGCTTGTCACTAGCCAAAAGGAAGGAGCAGTCACTGGAGGACCTTCATTTTTCAAGGCTGTTGGAGAGAAAATTCTTGATGCACAGTTTCCGAGAACCTTCCTGGTATGATATAGCAACATTAGCAAGTGTTACTCTTGCATTTCATCTTTTTCCTGTCGGTTTTTTTATAGTTTGTGTGTGGCCTGATGGAAATTAGTGTTCTAAAGATGAGAGGTTTAATCTAAATCAAGGCTTAGAGGGTTACTCATCCTAAAGCCATATGGTTTTAGGATGGATCCCCTAGAGGCCCAAGTATGGTTGTTTCTCCTCTCCATATATGGCTTCTGCTGATGATGCTCAGACTTCATTTGACATTTTTGAAAAGGAAACTGCCGCTGTGCTTTGAGAAAACAGCCTAAACCTGATCCGGTTTACTATAAAAGAATATTTGAGTTTTCCTGAGAGTTGATAACTTGAGATGCTTGTTGCGATGAGAATGTTGTACTGACGATTTGGAAAATTGTACTTGCAGTGTTGGCTACAGAAGAAAAATACAATGAAGCAGTATATAGTACTGCAAAACGGTTAGTGGCTGCAATCGACGGCCTTCCAGACCCTGGTGGCCCGGAGTTCAAGGACAACAAGCGGGAGTCTAACTTTAAGACCAAGGAAGAGACGGAGGAGAACGAGGTCAATTCAGCCTTGTTGTCGGAGGCTTGTTGGTCATTGCTTTTGTTGTTCGTATGGCACAGTCTACGCAGATGTTTTTCAAAAATAGTATTGTCTTCGATTTACCCTGAGAGGTAATTTGTGTTACCTTTCTTGTAATTACATGTACAAACACAATTCTGTCAGCAATTAAGCATGTAAGACCATCTATGAATTACATGTGCATTCTTGCTCGTGATCGTTCACAGAGATTGTCCTACAGTATAGTACTTATATACTGAAATAAGAATCATTTCTAATCAATTGAAGGAGCTGAAATGGAAGGTTAGAAATTAGGAAGAATGATCTGGATAGCATGCCTTCAACGAACTTTAAAACTTGAGCTTCAAGAGGAAGGGCATTTTGTCTGAGAATGGTGGATCAGAATATTTTCCTGTGAGTATTTGTGTTGCAACATACTGATTTGCTGCTTCAGTGTAATGGATACCGTCCCAGTTAATATATTCAGTGCTGTCGTCGCATGCTTTTGCTGTAATTGAGGTTCCATTTATAACCTTGGTTTGCCCACAGGTTACCTTGCTGTCATAGTTTAATGGAGGTCCGCCCAATCCACAGCAAGCCATGATTGGTTGGTCAAAACCTGCATTTGTTGTGACTTGCAATTAGTTATCAGAATAATCTAGCAAACAGAAATTATTGATTTGCTTGATATTCAACAGCATACCATATCGAGAAAAGTTTGAAATGAGATTGGACTTTATTTTGTATATGTCAACATAGATGACATTTGCATCTGGTAATTGGCCCTGCAACTTTTTGCTGAGAGCATAAAGTTGCAGATTGAATAGCTGGGCAGCTTGGTTGTGTGCACTAAGACATCCTTGTGCATCCAGCTTTGATGGATCAGACCCAAACACAGCTATGTTCTGCGCCAGGCACCCTAATGGACCGGTATTGTGAATCCAAAAGAACCTAGCCCCCTCGTCATACAATTTCTAGAAAGAAACAGTCAGTACGATGAGATATTGGTGGTCTGGTACTCTGGTTATGATCCTGCAAAATTGGTCCAACAGTAGATGCAAAATTGGAAATTGAGTTAGCATCTTAGCATACCTTAATCCCGGCTTCAAATTCTTGCAGGATATATGGGATTGAAGCAACAATTTGATCAAACGACTTGGAATAAAATGACCCGGCTAAGTCATTCTGGCCTATATCAAACATGAAAAGAGCCTTCCCAAAGGAATCCTGTGGTGGTATATATTTCTCAACTTTTCTGCCTGCACAAGACAGCAAAGATGATGACAGATTTCCTCCCAGCAGTATGATTTCAGAGTTTTGATCGTCGTTTTGGGTAACACTTTACAATTCAGAAAAGATGTACATCATACTTTTAGATAGTTCCAGGGTGCGGTTCTTGAAACGGAGAAATTGAGCCACCTGAATCCCAAATGAGAAGGGACTGACTGATGTTGGGGTAGCTGGGAGAATGGTTGATCCTGCTGCAGCAAAATTACTACCCTTTCGAAATACAGGTGCACCGACAGAATCCAAGTAGGCGTTTAGAAATGGTAGGTCCATGGCATCCACTGCAACAATCCGGGAAGAGAAGAATGAATACTGAACATGGTCAGAAGAAAATGCTACGACAAAACATGTCAGATAGAGGAAAACAGAAAACCATATATAGAGTGGAAGTTTACTCAAGAAATCTATGATCAAGCGACCGTCCGAGAATCTCCCTGCAGGTTTCTGGAAGTAAGTCTGTCCATATGGAGCATTCATCCCCTCAAGCCCTGAAGCTACACGACCGCCAGTATCAGAATTTGAGTCACCAAAATTGAAGATTGCAGGGTAATTAAAATCAATGCCATTGGTATAAGGTATGCATGTGGTGGCTAAGAGGAGAAAATAGAGAGACAACTTCTTGGTAAACATGGCTGGTGCAGATGAGCTGTGGCTTTCTGTTTTGATAACTGCATAACAAACTTTATAGTTTATTAGATAGTTGCAAGCCAACAAGAGTAAAGAAGAAAGGAAAGTAAAAAGAGAAATAGGTTGGTAACAGCATTGGCAACAAGAGCTTGCTTTGAATCAGGGAGATCCTCATATCCACCAGAAAAGACATGTTTCTTTCAGCCATTGACAAATTTATCCTTATGTTTGTTATCTTAACAAAGATCATTAAAGCCCTTGTAATGTTTGGGTCAAAAAAAAAAAAGACCTACATGTAAGTATGTAACTATAGATGAAGAGAAAAATTTGGGTGGAACCATTTCATATATGAGAGTGCGTATTATTGACCCATCGGGTAGTCATTAATAATCTCTCGGGTAACCATTAATGACTCCTCTCAGCGAATCTCATATATAAACGGGTTAACACAATGTTTTGTGATGGATGAATGGTGTTATAGTTACTAGTCTTACTACCGAGTTTTTGGACTTCAAAATTTGTCACTTTAGGACATGTCCTCTCTGTTTTACACCAATGGAGAATGTAGCCTTCTGTTTTCCACCATGCCAAAAAAATTAAACAAATTAACAAATTAATATTATTTTTTTAAAAAAAAGTAGGTAAATAGAGAAATCTATCTTTCATTCTTTCCCATGTCAACATTCAACAATATGCAAGAAGTGGAAACCAAAAAAAAGAAGGAAAAAAAGGCAGTCTCGTACAGTATATGATTAGCACTTTAGCAGGATAACCAAGTAGAAACCACTCTCATGAATATGCATTACTTCTCTAAGAAGTTCGATCAGCTGGGTTTCAGAAGCTCCATCATAACTTCTACGGAGTAATTAATTAGATGGGGCAAACTCTATTAGCATTTCTTTATTGAAATGATTTTCCGGAAGGGCAAATTTTAGTCACTAAATATACAGTTGAAAGTGGTACAATATTGAAGGTTTCCAATTTTTGTAAGCAAGCTACTATTTTATTTATCTTCTACGGGTAGCAAACTAGCAATTACAGCACTGCTTTGCATTTGTGGCTTTGAACATGCCATAAGCATGTCAACTTCCCATTTTCAAGGCTCATCATTCTTTCACTTCATGCAACTCTTAGCTGGAACATTGGCTTGCTCGACAAAATTTCTATGGCATAGTTAAACAAACTACTTGTTTTTATTAAGAGAAAGAAAAAAAAACGTATTAGTAGTCTTTCATTATTTCATGTTCATAAATCATTTCCTTGAAACAAAAAAAAAAACGAAAATCATCAATGAAACAAGGCTACATCACATTATCACCTTATCGACATGTAAGAATATACTCTTGAATAGCAATTATAGTCCTTTTAACTCAATTTTCATGTCTTCATAAAAATCGTTGGCTCTTTTTATTGTTCCTTTATAAATCTGTAGAATAGGCATCCAACAACATAATCTTATCAAACAGGAATTTAGTTTTCGCAGAGTGAATAATTAACGTGCGCAGAGTGAATAATTAACGTGCCTTCTATTATTCGCAGAGTGAATTTCTTCACTGAGAGACTGTATTTAATTCCAAAGCTCGTAAGTCGGGTAAAGCCAAGACTACTCCAGTAGTCCACCCATGGAACTTACACCTAAAGCCAAGAGTAGTAGTGATATTTTGGATTGTGGGGAGGCATGATGCAGTGATGGGATGTCGGGTACCATTAATTTCAATTTCGTTCATTCTAGATATCTCAATTCAATCGACTGCACATTGTTCCTTTCGAAAGAAAGGAAGCCTGAAAGATCAACAAAATTGCCTTAGTAATAACAAGACTACAAGAGGGAAGTTGAAAACTTGAAATAGAAGGTGAAGCTAGGCTTGCCATTGTAACCAAATATCTGTGAGATGTGATCATGTAAGGCTCTTAGACATGGAAATGCTTGAACACTGTTCGTAGAGGTGTGGGAAGATTGGTAAGGAGCAATTATAAAATAATAGTGTTGCGCAAGGCTACCATACGCTTCTTGCTACAAGAATTTGGGAGCACAAAGCTAGCTTGCTTCTTGCTGTGTATGATATCTACTCTAAAGGCCTAACTTTAAGCATTATACTGGTTCTTTCATAACTGAACTATGAATCATGATGATGTTCAAAGGAAGCTGCAACGATATTGCTAAAGATCTCAAAGCTTGGCGTTGACAATCGTGTACCGACAAAATATTGTTAATTGGTTACTCCGTAGTTGATTAGAAGAAAAATGTGCCACTTCCATTAGTTTGAACATTTTCTGTTAATTTCAAGGGACCAGAAAAATTAAAGAAAGTGCAGATCAAATTCACCACCGCTGTCTACAAGCTAGTGCAACAGCAAGATTAAACAAAATGGCTTATTATGTTTATTTCAATAAGGAAAAGAATAAGTCGGATGATCAAGATGACAAAGCTTTGATATCAAATTACAGATTAAGCCAGATCAAATTCACCACCGCTGTCTACAAGCTAGTGCAACAGCAAGATTAAACAAAATGGCTTATTATGTTTATTTCAATAAGGAAAAGAATCAAGTCTAGTCGGATGATCAAGATGACAAAGCTTTGATATCAAATTACAAATTAAGCCAGTGCACCAAAAACTCAATCTCGTGATAACATGACAGGGCTTAGATTAAATAATATGACAATTACAATTTACAAACATTAGACCTGTGTAATACAGATTATCAAGATACTTCATGCCACTAATATTTGATGATATACAGCAAACCTAGTATACATACAATGATGGATACTTCATCAACACAAGAACAATAGATGAAATAACAGATAACGAAAAAACTAAATGATTTTACGGAAGCCCCTTAGCCCTCAACACACCCTGTCTCTCATGATTACAAGCTTCAACTCTCAAGCTTCTGGTGGAGGGTAGAACATTTACTTGTCCAGTTTCTGAAGACAAACATCCACAAAGAGACAAAGCAAATCCATAATATAACGATATCAGTCTGCAACATATAATATGAAAATAACAATACACCTCAAAGAATTATATTCAGAGCGCTTATTGAAAATATATACACCTCTTTGTAACATTAATCAAGTACACGCGGATTCATGGATGAACTATAACATACCGAACCCAGGTTGACTATTTAGGAGCAGACACAATGATCGTAAACAGCGCAGCGTATATATATAAGATTAATGACAAAGAGAACACTATCAATAAGGTAAAACATGCATGATGATCATGAAACTGAACAAGCATAACAAACACATAAACTATAAAGCTAAGGTGGAGAAGGCGAATAGGGTAAGAGACTAGGACTAATTAATTTAGTGAGGATGAAAGAGAGAGGAGTGTAGAGCTCCCTTCAATCCAAACGTAGACCAAGCTCAAAGGACAAACAACAGCTCCAGAGATATGCAAAGCCAAAGGCCTATCATATTGTAAGAACATGATATAGATAGGACTGTGGATATCCATATATCAGCAGCTGTTTTGTGCCCAGCAAGGCCATCATTTGGACTTCAAGGAGCTCTAATCATCCAAACCTTTTTACATCTATGTAACCCCAACTTTCTTTACGTATAAATTTGTTCTGAGAAGAGATATAACTAAGGCAAGCAACTGATGGTGAACTAAGAACAAGTAGGGGGTTTATATAGTGGGAGCAAGTTAACCCTAGGAAGATGAAAGGACCGCGTGGAGTTTAATAGGAAAAGATGGGATTAGAGGTGAGTGGCAGACAAGAGTCGTTGGGTTTGGCAGGTCCTAAATTCCTAATACTACAACTTTACATTTCAACGTCGTTTTTAATTTTATTTTTGGAAGGAATAGATTGCATTCTATCGTTATTGCCAATGTCACAAACAAATGCACAACTCTTGTTTAGGATATTTCTTTGAAGGAAAGGAAAGGAAAAATAATATGCTTCTCAAAATATACTCTCCCTTTTTCACACCAAAAGAAAAAATATGCTTCCTTTTTAGTATTTCTTTTCATCTTTAAGGGTTTGTTCGACAAATGTAACTATAGATGAAGGTGAAACTGATTAGTAATTTTAGTCCTTACAAAAAGAAAACGGATTCTTGAAGCCCTTCACGGTCATGTCACGTTGAGGTACTATCAAAGTAAAAGGAAAAAGAAAACTGCCGATCCAATTTATCGCAAGCGATTAGTTATGATGGTAATTAACCGTATTATGAAAGACGGAAAAAAATTAGCGGCTTCTCAAATTTTCTATGGAGCCGTGAAAGATCTTCAAGAAAAGCAAAAAAGGAGTTGAAGCTGATTAGTTAGTTTACGCTGAAGCTTAATAGATTAGGGTATTCGGATAAAGTAGCTGAAGCTGAAACTGAAACTGAAACTGATTAATGTAAAATGACATAAAAGGGCAATTGTAATTGTTAATTGTAATATTTTTATTATGGGTAATATTGGAATATAGAAAGTTTATGGATATGAGATTATTTGATAAGTTTGTTTATACAGCTTACCAAATAAGGTAGTTTATTTGATAAGTTATCTCCATAAGCTGACAAAACGAACACGGCTTATTTATAAAAGTTAAGCTTATCACGTAAGTTGAGGTTAAGATTATTGAATAAGTTGCGAAACGAAAATGGCCTAACATGGAAATGACAGTTAAAAACGTTACAAGCATATTAATAGTAGGAAAAAATTGAGTTCTAAAAAAAAAGTTGTTGGCAAATGTGAAGAGAAAAATTTATATCAATCTGTTTTATATATTAGACTGGGTGATACTGCCCGAGCGTTTATTATTGACTACTTGAGGGATCATTAATACACGGTCTCATATATGAAACGAATTCACATTTTTTTTTTGTGAAAATTAAATATCTTTTTGAAAATTAGGAAATAATGCCCCAGTCATTAAAGAGCGAAAAAGTTTTGTTTAATGCGAGATTTAAAAAAAGCCATAAAAAACTTTGTTAAATCACCATTCATATTTAACATTTCATTTCTCAAGTGTTAAATTGAAGTCATAATTATTACTTTTAAAAAAATAATTAGAGGTCTTTATTTCGATTTTGGGTCATTTTGGATATTTTGTGCGTTTAATGGCGCAAAATTGCGGCCATTTTTAAAAATAACGGCACAATTAAACAGACCTATTTACATATAAAAACAATGAAGAAGAAAACATAATTAATTTGAAATGGACTCAAGCAGGTCCTGTTTGGGTAGAAATCTCGTGTTCGCTATTTTAACATATTTAGTTTTTTCCTCTTTTACAACAATATGCTATTAAATTTATTATTTTTTATTTTTGTTCTTTTTTCTATCACTTCTATTTGCTAACTACATTTTATTTCTTCTAGCTACTAATTTTTTTAAAACGAACCCACCATGGGTGGTGAAGGGATTCTCAATTAGTAACGGCACCACCTCGTCCTGCCAAATTCTATTATTCAAAATCAATTTTTGAATAAACAAAAAATTATGAATCAAATAATGTTTTTTTTTTTTGATCAGACAAATAATGTTTTTTTACATGATAAATTATATATTCAAAATGATAATTAAGTGCGTATATCCTTTTTTTCTTTCAATATTGATCGCACGATATTTTATTTATTGCACATTTTCACATAACTATCGATCTACCATTCTACCGTACTCGCCTACTCGGTACTCCGTTTGTGAAGCGACAGTGATGTCATTAACTTTATGCTTTGAAAGCGTAAGATTTACATTGCGCATGTCACGGAAAATCTAGGGATGCTCTATTAGATTCGCGATTGTTCACCTTTTCATCTGAAACGTCACATGCGATGCTGCTCTTTTGTCCCCACTCTCTCAACTGTTTTCACTCCCCTATGCCGTATGGTATTGCCACTGACTGTCATTCAAATTTCGTCATTATGGTGAATAAATTGAGTGGTCAGTAGTACGGTGGTGCTCCTTCCGATATCTAGCTAGCGCATAACAATCCAACGCCTTCTTCACGAGTAGAACAGAACACCAAGAGTTGAGAGATATCGCATTCATTCCTTTGCGTTAACAATTACTCCTATCTTAACAAGATTATTAGGGCTTGTATGGTTAGACATGGCCACATGGGAAATTACTTCCATGTGAATTAACACTTTATGGGAATTGCTTAAACTTAAGGGCTCGTTTGGTTGATCATGGGATTTTAATTCCCATGTGAATCCTAGAATGATGGGATTTGTAAAATGATGGGAAAATACAAAAGTTGTTTGGTTACATTATGGGAATTAAAATCCCATGGGAATGTTACAATCTCTAAGGGGGGCATGGGATTAAAATTCCATACACTTTTGTGGGAAAGTGATTCCCATGCCAAAATGTCAACCAAACACAATCAAAAATCACAATTCCTAGGAATGTTTAAATCCCATGGGAATGAGGTGCAACCAAACAACCTCTTAGTTTGATTTTAAATAGGAGGTAAGAAAACATGAGAATTAACATAGGAAGTGTGTGTTACCTTGGGGGAGGTAGGTAACTTACTTCCTCCACTTTTGTGGGAATTAAGTTCCCATGCTCTAATGTAAACCAAACAATAAGAAAAATTGTAATTCCCATGAATTGACACTTCTAATGCATCTCTTTGCTATCCAAACAAGCTTTTAGTTGTTAGACAGTGCAAGATGAGCTTGAATAGTCAATAAATCAGTCATATAGCCCCTTTTTTGAGAGAAAATCTTCTCCGGTAGTGGGATTTCCCAGTACTGGATCCAAGGGACAAAAATCTCCGAATGCAAAGGCCCCCTACTTGCCCCAAGCACCCAATAGTGCAGATTATCCCCCGTGCTCAATTGCAATGGAGAAGATCTGCACTCCCCTTTTTTAGATTTCAACTTCAATTAACTGAACTGAACTGAAAAAACTTAAATTTTTGTTTAACTATTTTGACAATCAAACATTTATCAAAACCTATCAATATTGTACGTTTATAAAACTACATGATGACACATTTTCAATGAACTACTAACTACGAATAGATATCGAGATTAAAACTTATAACGTTCGCAAGTTACGAGCTGAAATGCGAAAATTTGAACTAATTGAACTACATAAAATTAAAGTGAACTGAATTGAACATAAGTTGAAAAGAACAAGACCATAATGAGTAGTGAGCCAAATCAATTGAATATTGATGGTCCAAAATCCAGATACTTAAGTATTGAAGTCATTTGCTTTAGTTAGCCCTTTTGCTACAATATGCAAGTAGTTACTCCTTAATTGTACGGATTGGTATTAGTTTATCCATCTTGGTGAACCATGTTAAACGAAAGGGGTGTTTGGTTACAAGCTTAGGGCAAGTTTATCCCTACAACTTACTTACAACTATACACAAATTTTAATGCATGTCACATCAGCTTGCAACTCTATTTCCACTTGCACATTATCCCTACAACTTTGTTACAACTCCTTTAAACTTGTGCACATTTATTATATATTCCAATTTCCAATTATTTTATTTTTATAAAAAAGTTTAGATGTTATAATTTTGAGAAGAAATAAAATAAAATAATGAACAAACATTTAATGTAGAAGAAAGAGAAAGTTGCAAGGTGAGGTATTCATATGAATACCCCATCTTGCAACTTTAG
>ONZK01001286.1:1982-12473 GCA_900322385.1 Pharnaceum exiguum | reverse complement strand
TCATGGATTTGGGTCAACTGTTGTGCCATTGTTTTACTTGTATATTTCGACTATTAACCCCGTATGAGGCTGCTATTTCTCATTTTCAATCTTCATTTGAGGTGACATCCACATGATGTGGTGATGGCTATGCTTACTTCATTAATTGATGTCTTAGAAGTTGTGGTGTGTTTTCGTCCAAACCATTCCTTACTGCTCTAAGTGCCCCTTCAAAGAATCCTGTGTCCCCTGTTACTAACCTACTTTGGAAAGCAAATGTTCCTGGTGAGAGCTTTTATTTGGACCATGTCTGCAAAAGAGGAGACCACAGATGGTCCTTTGTCCGGATATTTGTTTGTTGTGTAGAGCTAGTGGAGAGACCTCATCACACTTGTTCCTTCATTGTCATTTTGCACAATGTCTTTGGATCGGTTCTTTTGGTGTTTTTGGATTGTTGTGGGTTTGTCCTTCATCTATACTAGAGTTCCTCAGTTGAGTTACCCTGGTTTTGGGAGGAATAAGGACAAGAAGTTGATGTGGCGAAATGCAATGTTATCCATTCTTTGGTGCATCTGGCTTACTGAAATTTGTGATTTTTCCTCATACCGTTGCAAACCGAGTTACTTATCTGTAATCTTTTTGGACCAAATCCAGTAATTCTTTTGCAGACCACGTTTCACTATTTTGCAAAGGAATTGGTCTAATTTGTAACTTTTTTAAGGAGAACAACTAATTGTCATTAAGAAAAAAAATTCTGATAAAAAGAAAGATATCGATTATCCAATGCGCTTCTTATAAACATCAGTGAGCCAGCATTATGTGGTCCATTCTTCAAAAAATATGAATTTGTGGAATATGTCGAGTGCGTATTGCTTATCTCTGCTCATCTGGTTATCATATAATTTAAACGCCCTCCAATATTTAGCTTTTGTTTCCCATCTTTAAAAGACTTAAAGATTTCCCTCTTTCTCCGGTAATGCAGTGCTTCCTGAATGGAAACCACCAGTCTATGATAACACAAAGGGCATAGTCTTGGTGACTGCTTCAACACGCCGGAATTCTCCAAATGTAAGAGTTATGGCGCCTTGGACTTAATGTCATATTTCTGTAAATAGGTAGCTAATTGCTGTGATCATGTGAACCCTCTATGCTCATGTTCCTCGTGTAAGTAGTGTATTGGCTTAATAATGTTGATGGTATCACAGAGTGTACCAAACTTAACCCAGATTGACTTAGCCTTTTACCACCTCTAGCTCTATGTGTTACTTGCTAAAGGTTTGAATCCTGAGTAGTTGTCATTCAACTGATGCATTTTCTCTTGCTGCATTTTCTGAAATAAAACGAGACATGCTAGTTAGAGTTTTAACTTCTACCAGCCTTCAAGTTACAGTGGTTGTGTACTACGTCAGGAAATGGCATCGACAAAAGAATCTGAGCTTATTATGTCCATTGAGCATGTACAATAGGCTTAGGAGATCTCAAATCTCCACTTATTGAATGTGTTTATTTTAGATTATTTAGAATTTCTTCTGTTTTCTCTAGTTAGACAGGGGAAAATGGGCCAAATCGAAATTTTAAACTACATAACACATCTGCTTCCTGTTTAATTACTGCACTACGGAAGTACTTTTAGATGATGACATCTTATACTCCTTTTTTGAACATTCTGTTACTTGTTCTCTTTCAGAATTTAGATTCCAAGATCCACCACAACAACCTGCTCAATAACATACTTGCAAAGGTATAATCTTCGAAATTTGCGTTCGGTGAGAGATCTGGTAACTTATTGATTAGGCCTCTATATATTATGCATGAGTATTCAAGATCTAAAGACGACGTTCTGTTAAGTAATTCCAGTTTCTTCAGCATCATTTTGTGAAAACTCATATTTACTGCTTAAGTGGTGTATTATTTCACTTTTCCCATTCTCTATGCAGATAGAAGGAAACAACGCTAATGCAAACGATGCCATAATGCTTGATAAGGATGGCTTTGTTTCAGAAACAAATGCAACAAATATTGTATGAGAGTTACTTCTCATTCTTTAATATTTTGGCTTTTATTGGTAGCCGTAAGTCATCCGTTTAGGCTATTTATATGGGGTTTTGTGTGCGTAGTTGAAGTTCACTTTTTAAGTTTTATCTTACAGTTTATGGTAAAGAAAGGAAGAGTTCTGACACCTCATGCTGAATATTGTTTACCTGGAGTAACTCGAGCTACTGTAAGTTCTGTATCATTTCTGATGATACTCCTCCCTCTTCTTTCCCACTCCCGTGCATTTTGGATGAAGCAAAACAGTGCATGATTAATACCCTGCATAAATACTGGCTTTCATCTGGTTGTTGGGTACCAATCTCAATACTTAGCGTTCAGGAGTAACTGGTTAATTATTATGTTGATAAAGCCTTGATGGCTGTGTCTGGCTTTATGGAGATCTTGTGGCCGAGATAGCATGTGGGATAGTAATGTGTTGTATCAAGTGAAATTGTAGCTAGGAATACCGGAGCCAGTGCTATCCGAAGCTTCTTTGAAGTGGAGGCATTCAAGATACTGTAGATTTATTTTGACTGAAACATGATTATGATTTATGAGTCATGATAAACAGCCAATCTGTTGATCTACTTTAGAACTTTTAGACCTATGTGTGCATTTTCGAAAGGAGAGGTGGTAATCTGAAGACCATGAAGCATCAATGCACTGTCAAGTTGCTAGTCTATTTCATGTAGAGTTCATTGTTCCTTGTTACTGGGTAGTTTGGTTTTCCTTTTGAAATATGCTACCTGGGGATGGTTATAGATTGCTTAAGTCTTTGATATTTCATTTTTTGCGCTTTTATATCAGTATGTATTCTGGTGTAAAGAAAGATCTAGCTATTATTGGTAGCCAGGATACACTATGGTTTTCTGATGGAAATCATGGTCTCCTTTCTCCTTGTGGGTTCTCAGTGGTGTGGGTATGAGGGGAACTTGGTTTTTTCCCTTCTAAAAAGTCGTCCTTACTTTTGAATGAAATAACTAAATACGTTGCACAATTTTTCCTCTTGAAAGTTGACGCATGTATGAAGTAAAACTGGAATGGATGAAGTACTACAATAATGACCAAATTTGTCAAATTCGGGCAAAAAGTTTCAGCCTACTTTTTCTTGATGGTAGAGCCCTAGATGATTCTATATGAGAGCGTGTGGGAGAACTTATTGCGAATTTGCAACTGTGGCCAGTAGATATTAGTTTATTATGGCGTGTGAGTATCTTAAAGTTTTTTTTTTTAATATTATTTATTGGGTCTATTCAGGTTATGGATCTTGTGGTCAAGGAAGGTTTTGCCTTAGAAGAGCGACGGATTAGCCTCTCAGAGTTCCATGTTGCTGATGAGGTAATCTTTTTGTTTTTTCCTGGTTCACTTGACTGAAGTTTTCATTTTTCTTTCTTTGTTCCTTATTTCTCTCAGCTTCATTGGTAGCAAATCTTAACCATAAGAGAATACAGAGACTGAACAAATTATTAGGCATCATTTTCCTTTCCTTTTCTTTGTTTATGCACTGGTGTACTTGAAAAAAACATAGATAACAAAAAAAACAAGTAATGTCTCATGAATTATGCTTCTCGAAATCATTTCAGATATAGTGGTTTAAACTCGAAAGTTTAAAGATATGCTTCGATGGAATACCATGAAATGGTCAGTAGCAGAACATTATGGACAACATGACCATTTGTCACATCACATGATATACCTTTCATATAATTATATCTCCTGCACTCAAATTCCTCAAAGAGACTAATTCATTTCTTCTGAAGTAGAAAACCAGGAAAGTAACAACTTCGTCTGGTTGTGATTTGTGAAATCACATTATTATCTTACAGAAAAAGTGCCTTACATACTTTAATTAAATAAGCAATAATCTTGGACTTCGGGTCCCTGCCATCAAAAAAAAAAGAAGGCAGCTCTTTGGGTCCCTACCAACGCTGGGGTGCAAAGCATGGGGAGCGAACAGGATTTGATACCCTAGTAGTCCATGCCGTAACGATGAGCCTTCACTCGAATTCTTCTTTGCTACGAGGACGTAGACGGACGGCGGCGTGGCGTTACCCTCTCTCCTACCGCTCTCGAGCCAGACCGACCGTGCTTCTAGCTCTAACGGCATTTTGGACGAATCCTTCCCCCTAAGCTTTTATTAGAAAGGACAAACGGACCTCTAAAAAAACATTCAGACTCTGAGATCTCTATTTTAGTTAGCCTTGATCGCCCGCACTCCACCCTTCGGCCTTCGCGCAAGATAGCTAAAATGATTGCCCATCTCCGGTGGGAGGGTGATTCTCGACCGTACCCCAAATCGATACATGTGAAAGAAGTAGAGGATACTAGGGTGCTTGAGAGACCATGCCGAAGGAACTCGAAAAAATGACCCTGCAACTTCGGGAGAGTGGCTGACAATCAAATCTGTGAACGGCTGGCTCCCATACATGCCCATACCATAACACGTCTTTCGGTGATTGTAAATTCCTATCAGGCTCTGATTGACTGAATAGGTTTATGGTGAAATACAAGCTCACGTCTTAGCTAGGGCGAGGAAGAGGTCAAAAAAGAGTGGAACCCTACCATCTCGGATGCCCCTGTAGCCATTGCGACAGGAAGGAGGGAGCTTGCTTGCCCATCAGCTACTTTGCCAAGAGGTGGAAGGAGGATTATCGAGCTTGGCTTGTTTGTCTTCATCCATGTGATGAGTGTATTATTGTGGATGACAAAGCTCGTGAATCATATTCCGTGGGTTGCTTAAATGGATGTCTTATCCTCTTAGTGAACTCTGTGATGTGGAATGAAAGCAATTTTTTTTCTTTTGCTCATACTGAATCGAGTTTTTGTTTCTGATTATTCTATCCCCTGCAGGCATGGACAACAGGAACCATGGGAGAGCTTAGCCCTGTAAGTCTATGCACTGCAGCAAAATGCATTTCAATATCATTTGAATCTTATGTAACTAAGTCTTTGACTGATCATTTTTTCCAGGTGGTGATGATCGATGGCCGTGT
Source organism: Pharnaceum exiguum (assembly GCA_900322385.1). Taxonomy (NCBI): domain Eukaryota; kingdom Viridiplantae; phylum Streptophyta; class Magnoliopsida; order Caryophyllales; family Molluginaceae; genus Pharnaceum; species Pharnaceum exiguum. The sequence continues at coordinate 7,467 of ONZK01001286.1, read as the reverse complement.
GGTTGGGGATGGAAAGGTGGGACCGGTGACTCGAAGTTTGCAGAATGCATACAAGAAACTCACTGAAGAATCTGGGGTTCCTATTCCGACCTATGACGAGCACAAAAAATAACTTTCCACATAAGTATGATAACTCAGCCTACTCCTGCCTGCTGGAAGCCTCTACTAGTAATTTCTCTGTGCATCTGATGCTTCAGTTTGCTTCAACTTTTGAAATCCGAATATGTAATCAGTTTTCATGTTTCTAGGTTGATGTCGCTTGTGCAGTTCTATCACTAAAACCTGAACAATAATTTTGACAAATGGAGCAGTGATTCCTCCACATTGATGGTTCAGTGACGAAGATAATAAAATGCTTATTTTCTCTCGCTGAAGGACCTAAATTTCCTCATTGAAAAGCTCTTCAAAAATAATACAAAAGGGAAAACTCAACTGTAATTTGATTTAATTTGATTCGTTGGTTGTAATGTTCAGGTCTCTGTTTCCCTTACCCATTGTTACAGTACATAAATTTCATTTCTACATGGGTTGGCTAATCTTTCATGATCACAACTGTAAATCAAGTGCTCATGCCCAACAGGAACTTAAGTTTGATCAGAAAGTCTTTGCGAGTATTATCAAGTGCTCGAAGAGCCGAAGCTCTCGTAGAAATAACAGATTTGTCATATAAACTAACAAGGACGCTTGATCATTATCTATCCATGAAGCCAAAATTCCACTTGGGAGTCTAAGAGGGAGAAAGTCTTGTCCAGTACTGGGATGAGATTTCCGTACATGGAGATGCACACAACGGTGCAAATTTTTCATGGTGTACTAATCGGAGAAGATCTGTACCCCAAAACTGCATCAATTTTTAGGGGAGTTGCCACATACAGCCTGAAATTTCCAGTCACCATTCAACTTTTACGAGTTGTATCAATTTTACTTAACAATATTGTACTCGAAAACTCAGACATAAACCTACACAACATAGGTTCGACAAGCTAAGCTCAGCATGGATTTTCAGATTTAGCTCTCCATGCGGAAGTGAAAAGCCTTTTGAAAGCCATCCGATGGTTTTCTATAACTCGTACGTTTACTCATGCTGTTTTCTTTGAAATTGCAAATGTACGTCTAGTTTCCTTGGTTAATCAAGGAGAATTTGCAAGAGGATGAATCATTATGTTCCTAATTCACTTTGCTTACATGCATTTTGAAATTTATCTGTATTTTGACAAAAAAAAGTACAATAAAAGATCGACCAGTACTCCGTCTAAGTCTACCATCAATATAAGATCGAACCATCCCCGCTGTATTATTTTTGTTATTGGATTGGAAATGATAGAATGTGGAGCAAATTCAGCTACCAAAAAATTGTATCCTCTTTTCCTTTTCACCAATAGCAAGAAGAACAGAAGAACAAAGAATTACAGTTTACAAACAATTGTAATACAAAAGAATAATGTTACAACTAAGTAACTAACCAAACCTCATTACCCTCGGAGCAAACATTAACAATCTATTTAAACTGCTAGGCATGAACTTCCTTGCAAACAAGTAGCAGGTATTGGTCTTCTGTCCATTGTAATCACATGTGAAATCGTTCCTTAACTTCCTCAAGAAATCCATCGTCACACGAGGTCTTTCAAACTTGCCAGGGTGAGGTCCAATTCTTGACCAGTCAACCCAAGTGACCGTCCTATTTGTATTGCTCTTCCAATGGTTGATACCAATGTAAGTAGGCAAGTAGTGTTCATCACCATAACATGAATTCTTGCAGTGCTTTGCGAAAACGGGGAAATATTTTCGGTCTAAGATGACTTCTTGAGCTAGCGAACGGTCCATCTCAAACCACTGTGATCCCTTGCGCCATTGTGTAAGTTCAACCAGAGGGCTCATATGGTGGCTATAGCGACCACGTCCCGTAGGGCCTTTTTGGTCATAAGTCTCGACGTAACTCTGGGTGGAGTTTGTGAGGTATGAGTATACAGTAGGGAAGTTAAACAATGGGATGCATGTCTCGGACAGGAGGACAAATCTCTGGTTCGATTCGTCGAGAAGAGCACTTGCTAGTAGGCGTCGCTCGGCTTCTACAAGGTTAAACTTGCCCCATTCAACTGCCTGCACATAGGATCAAAGATGGATTAGAAAGTGCATGGTGTGGATTAACAATGCAAAAGTACGAAAGTGTCCCTACCACCTATAGTTTCAGAAGTAAAGAATGAAAACAGCAATTAGAGGATGAGTAGCATCCAAGCAAGCAGTGTGTAAAGCTTTACTTGAAGAATGGAAAATACGAATTGAGATGAATTTTTTTAGAATATTCCAAAGTTATTAGAATAGCAACAGATAATTTAAGCTGTCAGAACTTTCCCTCTATACTTCTTTCTGATCAAAAGTTTATTTTTCTTTTTCAGTTTTCTCGAAGGTGAAAAGATAAGTCTTGATACAGAGTTTCCCCACGATTATTTATCTGCTCAAGGCAGAACCACAAGAAACCTGGCTAATTATTGCTCAAAAACGTATATCTGGTATATGAAACAATAGACACGCACATAAACATAATCACAAAACTGTATTTGAAGATTTGTATATATGGTTTTTAATTATTTTTTTTGCTACCACAAAATCTGCCAATTTGATGATCGTATAGGCATGGAAATTAAACAAATTTTGATGTAAAGGTGGAGATTGATGTAACGTAATCCATGCACAACGTGAAGTTGTGAACCATAGGTCTTGTTAAAAAAAAACGCAGGTCCAAGCTTGACTGTCCACTCCCTATAGTATATTGCTTCCTCTTTGTAATTTATCCTTGTTCACCATATGTGATAAACGTTACTAAGAGAGAGGCCATATTTTTTCCCTACCTTTCATTGTATTTAATTGATCATGCTCCATCGAAAAAATTAATTGATTATGATTCGTTTCTTTTGGTGCAGTTATTGGTAATCAATTCTTTCCCAAATTATTAAAAATCTCGGACGTTCAATATTTTCTTTTATTTTCCTGCCCTCAAAACTTCCCTAGTCCTACTTGAACAAGGGAAACCCAAACGATTGAAATTCATTGAATTTATTAGTTTGCTTGCGTTTTTGCACTGAATGTTGACATCTCATATCTTTAATGAATTTTGACAGATAACGTATAATTGGCCAGAATATTTATGTCCATTTAAATCCTACTGAAACAGAATTAGGTCTCTTTTTGTTCTGAATGGAAAACTGATTTGTTTCTAGACATAGAAGACTTTTTTTTAATGTGAAACAAATTCTTTTCAAAATAATATTTTTGTAAACAAAAACAAAAGATTAAGCTAGAATTAGAGACCCGAAAGAGGAAATAAATAAAATTTAGCTAAAAATCAATTGACAGAACACTTTTTTAATTAAAAAATCATGCATCTTCATATTTTGAGTTAGTACGATTATGCACTTGTGCACTCCTACTGTAATTAGAATTGACATTGCCTAAAGGAGCATGTGGTTATATTCTAAGAGCTTTTGACGTTGGTAAAAATAAATAAATAATAATACTACGAGAAAAAAAAGATCGAGCGATTGGAGAAAGAAGTGATTCATACCTTGCTTGGGATTTTACGGCCAAAGAACACAGAATCCTGGGGGTAGCTCCCATTGTACGAAGGGTTAGTATGCACGTAGATCGAATACAAACCTTCATGACCACGGAAGAACTTGTCCCAAAGGGGAGCCAAGGGCAACGGTCCACGTACAAGGAACATAAAGGCAACCTTGGGCTTCACTTCATCATGACTAATAAGGTTTCCATTATTTTTGGACAACATTGATGCCCTCGCTAGCAACTCGTCATCGTCCATGTGGTGTACGAGAGACGGTTGCAACGTTGGTTGTGGTGGTGCCGGTGCTGGTGGTGGTGGAGGGAGACCTTTACGTAGCGGCGGCGGTGTCAATGGTGAGGGGTGGTCGATGGAGAACTTTGCATTGTTGTATATATTGAAGTTGAGAAACAGATTGCCTACATTAGTAGAGAAAGATAGCCCTATGACTATGCCACAAGCGAGAAATATAATGTATGGTACCGTGATAAGTATAAGGTTCATTAGCTTGTGTCGTGATAGTGTCAGAACTCTTTGTTGTTGATGTTGTTGATGAGGTTTCATGGTAATTTTTGGGAGAGCAACGAAGGAGACAAAATTGCCTAAATTTAATACTAGGAGAGTATAAACGCTAGCTAGTTATAGTTCTCGGAAGAGAGGCAAGATCATGAATGCATTAGCAACACAAAAGAAACTTGGGATGGGGAGATTCTATGGGATATATAGAGACTAGTTATGAGCTGTTGGCGCTCTTAAGACATTGGACATATATAGCGAAAACTGGCCCGACATATATACAAAACAATAAGAAGAGAACAAAGTTAAGTGAAAGAAAGTTTTTTTGTTTCTTTTTAGTTTCCTAGTCCAAATATATCTTCGACTTCTATTTGTATTTGTATTCAAGTTGTTTTTAGGATCCGATCAAAAAAAAGTTTTTTTGGGGAACTAATTATATTTGATTTATAACACTTATAGTCTTAATCCCTTAAAATAGGCACAAAAACTTGTATGGAGCTATTTCATATATGCGAAATTGTTGTAATAATCCCTACTTCGGCCGATTATCTCAAAATAATCCAAACTTCAAAAATTGGTGCGAATAATTCATACTTGGACCCTCATAACATGCAACAATCTAATTAAGTTTTACAATAAGTTTTTTGACAAATTAAACCTTACTTTAAATCGTTAGTTGTTATTTTAACCATGAAATACATTAATTCTCATGGATATAAGTATAGCCAAAGTTTTTATTTTACATTATGATATATGTTAAAATGACATTGGATCGTTCTGGGTTATAAGGATTGAAGTACGGATTATTCTCAACAATTTTTGAAGTTGAGATTATTTTGGAATATTCGGCCGAAGTAGGGATTATTCCCAGCAATTTTGCCTTTCATATATGAGACTGGTTCATTAATAATGACAGAAAAGGTTGATTAATGACCCATCGATACTCATTAGTAACACATGTTAGTCATTAAAGACACCATTTCATATATAAAACGGGTTATACAAATTTTTCTGTAAAATTCCCAGCAATTTTGCCTTTCATATATGAGACTAGTTCATTAATAATGACAGAAAATGTTGAGTAATGACCCATATCATCGGTACTCATTAGTGACGCATGTTAGTCATTAAAGACCCTATCTTATATATAAAACGGGTTATACAAATTTTTCTGTAAAATAAAAGAGTTTTTGTTGAAGTGGTTGTTATTTACAAAGCAATGCTAGATGTATAATGCTTATATGTACGCACTGTGCATGTATTTGGTCCCGGGGCTTGGGCACTGTAGATACCGTATTTTGTACGGGGTATTGCCATGCCTAATGACGAAATTCCCCAACCTTATATCCTTCGGTTAGCTTGAAACTCCATTAACATGGGTGCGCCGGTGCTTGAGAAATAGATTGAAGTCAA
>ONZK01001283.1:90514-125815 GCA_900322385.1 Pharnaceum exiguum | reverse complement strand
AGTCAGTCTTAGCACAGACTACAAAAGGGCTTCTGCGAAGCAATAGCTAGAACGCCTAGAATTCCTAAAGGCTGAAGTGATTATGTACGTGAACAGATACATACCATAGGCTGGCTCAGGCCCAGCCACCACCTTCACCATTGTTACCATTAGAAGGCGGCTTTCCCCAAGACGACCCACCTCCACCTGCATCCTCATTCTTGTCCAGAGAACTTCCCCATGACCCAGCACCACCTGCAGTCTTAGACCCCTTCTCGAGCGCTTTTTCTGAAGACCCACCTTCCTCTGTTGAGTTACCAAGTTTGTTCCAAGAGGAACCGCCTCGACCAGCATTATCAGTTTTGCAATCAGCTCCCCAAGATGAACCACCAGCAGAGTTGCCCCAAGATGAGCCGCCTTGACCGTCATTCTTCCAGGAGGAACCACCTTGACCTGCATTATCATTTTTTCCTTCAGCACCCCAAGATGAACCACCAGCAGACTTGCCCTTGTCGCCACCTTGACTTTCATTCTTCCAGGACATACCACCTCGATCTGCATTATCATTATTGCCATCAGCTCCCCAAGATGAACCACCAGCAGACTTGCCCTTGCCCCAAGATGAGCCACCTTGACCTGCATTATCATTTTTGCCATCAGCTCCCCAAGATGAACCACCAGCAGATTTCCATGACGTACCACCTGGACCAGCATTATCATTTTTGCCATCAGCTCCCCAAGACGAACCACCAGAAGAGTTTCCCTTGCCCCAAGATGAGCCACCTTGACCTTCATTCTTCCATGACGTACCACCTTGACCTCCATTACCATTTTCTCCATCAGCTCCCCAAGACGAAACACCAGAAGAGTTGCCCTGGCCCCAGGATGAGCCACCGTGACCTTCATTTTTCCAGGAGGTACCACCTTGACCTGCATTATCGTTTTTGCGATCAGCTGCCCATGATGAACCGCCAGCAGGGTTGCCCTTGCCCCAAGATGAGCCACCTTGACCTTCATTCTTCCAGGAGGACCCCCCTTGACCTGCATTATCATTTTTCTGGTCAGCTCCCCAAGAAGAAGCACCAGGAGAGGCTCCCCAAGATGAGCCACCTTGACCCCCAGTATCATTTCTACCATCAGCTCCCCAAGCTCTGCCACCTCTACCAGATTCACGCCCTCCACGGAAGCCACCACCTCTGCCCCTTCTTCCACCAAATCCACGTCCTGGCTCCTCACTACCGGCAGAAGGATTTCCCCAAGATGATCCACCTTGTCCTGGACTCCAGCCTTTGTTTCCCCAACCGCTGCCGGAATCATCTTGATTTGAGTTAAACTGATTTCGATCAAATGATCTACCTCTTCCTCTTCCTCTGCTGGACTGATCATAACCACGACCACCCCTCCTCCCACCTGAGTCACGGCCCTCACTGAATCCATTATCACTGTTGAAACTTTTAGATTGTCCCCAAGAGTCATTTGCACCTGACCTATTCCAACTGCTCCCTTTTTCCTGGTTATCATCTCCATTATTCTTCCACCCACCAGAACTCTTCCAGGCTGATCCAGCATCTTCTTTTTGTGAACTTGCCCAGCCCCCACCACCTGTACCCCAGCCCTTCGTATCACCTTTTTGTACGTCAGTTGAACCTTTCCACTCTTTGCTTCCACTCGAATCATCTGCACCACTGTTTCCCAACCTGCCCACTGCTTTTCCCCAAAGGTCATCCGAAGGGGCGACAGTAACCTTGTCACCCAAGTCTTTCACCCACGGATCATCAGATTTCACTACAGCATCACCGCCATGACCTGTTAGAGTATTACCCCAACTGGACTTTCCATTGTCAGTACTTTCACCTTTCCCCCAAGATGCCTGCTGCTTCGACCCACCACCATCAGTGTTCCTGTGGAAGAAAATTAAATTCATCAAATCACATTTACGTCTAGTAGTCTACAGCCAATAAGACTACCAGTCTACCACAAAGCATAACATAGTAAGGAACTTCATATAAAGGGCGCTCCCTAGTGAACAAGACTTGCCTTTCAGTAATTAGTATCTACAGACGAAATGCATCATCAAACAAGCATTAGAGAAATCAGGATTAACCATTTGCATGACTAAAAAGTGAACAAAGATGAGCTAACTACAACAACAACATCCCAGTCGAATCCCACCACAGATGAGCTAATTATAAATTTGAAATAAAAAATAAAAAGATGAAGAAAATTTCATGAGGAAGATAGCATACATCTTCACCTCTACAAGGCTGCCACACTAAAATTACATTGGGTTTTAGTTGTCATTGGTTGCCGAGAGAGAAGATAGGACAGGGGGGAGTGGGAGAGAAAACAATCTACCAATTAGTATTATTCCACACCATTAATTAAATAAAATGACAATGTTCCCAAGAATGGAGTAAATAAATAAGCATAATCAAAAGAAAAAGATGAGACACCCATTCAAGTAGAGCGCGCGGATGGTCTACAAACAAAAGTTCAGCGCAAAAAATGAAAATCAAGTCTTTATATGGTCTAAACTCTAAATCTGTCCCACAGCACCCAGCAACAGTGCACGAGGAAGAAACAGAAAACACACAATTTATTGGTAATCAATATCAAAATTGGTTCACAAGTTTGTACCTGACAGATGTGGTTGCTGGTCCATGAGCCCAACCTTGCAAAATATACAGTACACAGTCAAATGAAAGAAAGTGAATCTAAATTGTACAGTAAGACAACAATGAATGCATGACAAATATTTCTTAAACAAAAAAAAAACATATACCCTTCTTCAAGGGTGGAAATTGGAAGTAATAAGCACTGTCATGCTGCTTCGACATAAACAGCAGGGGCATCTTTTTTTTTTTTGGTGTATAAAGAGGCACCGAGGCCGGTAAGAATCGAGCCCCCAACCTTAAGGGTTGAAGGTGTGCTCTCTACCACTAGAGCAACTCTCTCTTCTTATAGCAGGGGTATCTAGTTAATTATAAGCAAATATACATTATAGGTTCCTTCTAACTGGCATTCAAAATTGATGACAAGGTTTACAACAAAAGATTAACCCCACTTTCAACACCACTACACCGGATTAATAAACACAGCATCTGAGACCAAGCCAAGTGGACCGGAGTTGCATCTTTTCCAAGTGACGTATAATGACAGCTGGTAGTTAACCTTGTAAACTTCACGAATGAAGCATCCAAAACTCTCCAACATATATGTAAGATAAAAGCAAACAACAAGCCACCTTTTATTTTCCTTTTGCCGGGTAAGCAAATAAATTTTAATTAACATGCAGCAAGATAAGTCACAACAATCATTAAATGCTCGTTTCCACAGGGAAGCCAAACTTCCACTTTTCACCCAATACACAATGGAAAGAGAGGTCCTTTCAAAGATCCGTTACTAAGCTCCATGAACTGAACAACGACTGCACACCAGCAAAGAATCTTATCATTTTCCCTCATAACGGTAAACCTGGCTCCGAAGAAGGTCATAACACATGACCACCAAGTTTGTATTGAGCTACAAGACGAATATGAGAGGATAGCAAGGGGAAAATTATATGGTACTCCTAGGTGTACCATGACCATTGTACACCCTAGTGCATTTTCACCACTACATAATGAATTTTCTTGGAAACACGAATGAATCATATATATAGAGACAAAAAAAAAGAATAAGATGGTAGGCGAGAGATAATAATAAAGAGAGGGCTCTAAAGACCTAAAGATCTTTTCTTGCTTATGTGAATATAGCAGCCATGGGCACCCATTTAAACACGCGTATGCCAAAGATTTTTGCAAAAGACCTAGGGAGCTATCTCTTCAAAGATACATTCTATTATAAAAATCTCGATGATGACTACAGCAGCATTTTACTTTGTGTTAGAGAGAACTTTGAGGATCTAAAGATATGTCCACAGAGCAGAAGGCTTTAAAGAAACTCTTTCAAGGAAAAGCAAACTAATTACATCAGTATTTGGTCAATTTTTTCCCAGACACCACTGATAAATTACCAAGTACTCGATATAGAGTGTTCTCCAAATATTTCAAAGAAGCTATAAAATCAAAACTCAAGTTTGTAAAACGGCTGAGTAATATTTAAGATTTGGAAAGCAGGCAAAGTCAAACCTGGTGACTGATTCGCTCCAGCACCACTACTCGGCTGACCCCATGATGTTTCATTGGACTCGCTTGGTTTACTCCAACTATTATTGTCTCTTCCTGAATTGTTACTCCAGTTCTTCTTGCCACCTGACTCTGTGCCATCATCCTCAGCTTGACTATCCTGGCCCCAACTAGAAGGTCGCCCCTGACCAAAGGACCGTCCTCTTCCTTGGCCAAATTGATCACGGCCACCCCGATTTCCACCTCTACCCCTTCTACCGCCTGAACCACGACCCCCATACCCTTGATCATCATCAGAACTCTTTGACTTATCCCAGGAGTTATTCCAAGTAGAACCACCTTCGTTGATAGCGCTGCCTTTTCCCCAATCAACTGCATTGTCAGTTTTCCACCCACCTCCACCTTCAGACTCAGGTGCAGCTGATGAGCTTTTCCATCTACTGCCCCCACCTGAACTATTAATGTTACCCCAAGTACCGGCGTTGTTACCCCAAGAACTTTCTGATGGCTTAGAAGTACCCTCAGCAGCTTTCCCCCACATGTCAACAGCCTTATCCTTGCTCTGTTCTACAGACTGTATGACACCACCCCAAGGGTCAGCCTCACCTCCAGTACCTTCTTTTGCTTGATCCGAACCGGATCCTCCTACTTTGTTAGGTCCTTCATGACCTCCACTACGATCTTTTGTACTCCCCCAACCGCCACACGCAGTAGGATCCGAGCTTTTTCCCCAACCTCCATTACCCGTGTCCTGCACTCCAGCCTTGTCACTACCACCAACAGCTTTTTCCACCTTGGCTGCACCCCAAGATGAACTCTGGTTACTGTTCCCAGCAGCACCCCAGGATGAATTCTGATTATCATTCCCAGCAGCACCCCAGGATGAATTCTGATTATCATTTCCAGTAGCAGGCCAGGAAGAATTCTGTTTATCATTTCCAACACCACCCCATGATGATGTCTTCTGATTATCATTTCCAGCAGTGCCCCATGATGAATTCTGGTTATCATTTCCAGCTGCACCCCATGATGATGTCGGAGTACTTTTGGCTTTACTGGCCCAAGCATCATTTTCTGCAAGAAAATTAAATTAAAAAATTTTTGATAGAAAAATAAATTTTATAAAACAAAGGTCAAAAGAGCCTCAAAGGACAAGACGTCCACAAAGAAGCTAAGAAGCTAAGAACTCCACCCTCCCCAAATGTAATCAATAATATGAAAACCCTAATCAAAAACACGATTGTTACGCTCTAGCCAAATGCACCAAAAAAAATTGCTAGAATAATACAGCGCCACAAAATTAAATTAAAAAAAAAAACAAAACAAATATGACGCCAAAATGTCAGGCATATAAAAGACTTAAAGGATAACTACAAAACACTTATTTACTCCATCTACAACAGTTTCCCAAATATATTTTTAGAACCAGAAATACATTAGATGGTTACCTTTTTGGGAATCATTATCCATAGAACCTTGTAGTCCAGCACTAGATGTACCCGCTTGAGGCTGCAATAAACATAAATCACCGATACACCATAGGTACTCAGGTTCATGAAACGACTAGTAAGCTAATTGCAAAAAACCCATAAAGTAGTAGTAGCAAAGCAAACTTAAAGAACCCAGTAACATACCGCAGCACTAGGAGTAGAGAGTGTAGCCCAGCCAGAGCTGCAACAAAAAAAAATACAATATCATCAGGTAAAAATACTACAGATATTAACGTTTCACGACCACTTCAACAAAATAATCTTCCATCCTCAAAAAGCTGAAGAAGAAATGGGTCGCAATTCCTGATTAATCACCATCACCAATCACATACAATTAAGATACATTTAGGGAAGCGACTAATCAACCACCAGAAACTTCCATGTCAGAATCCACAAAAGTATGATGATGTAAAAACCATGAGAAATCATACGCTGAACATCAATGTGACGCATGTTTAAGTGCACAACGGACAGTACCAAGTATACCATAGTTATATACTATGTGACAATGACTATGGAACTAATAAGAAAAATGAAGGGCTATTGATCAGCATTTCAAATTTACACTTGACTTCTAATGCAATCCTTGATATATCATATTCCATCAACTTGTAAGTACATGGTACCAAAGAAATATAAACAATTTAATTTTTAATAAGATATTATCAAAGCAACGAAATAGTATTTTACTTTTATCAATGGTCGAGATCTAGCTAGATCTGATTTGAAATTCCTATCTAACAGAATATTCTATAACTTAAGGCTCATCTTGCTATCATAAAAGACATTACACAGATATTTCAATTTCCCCTCCTATTCTTCTTCTCCAAAGAAAATCTATTTGGGGTCAGCAAGTACGGACCAATAGGGAAACGCACTCACACACACATCCCATAATCGGTTCACGCCAAATATGTGACTAGGTTTGATGCCCTGACTGTCACCGGCCAACCACGCAACTCTCCTCCTCTATCCAGACTTGAGACCAAGCATTGAATATTTATGAACACAAGTTTATAACACTCAAGTGACTCATAGGTCAAGACATATTTTATTTTCCACTATGCAGGTTTAGACACTCTTGAACAACCCCACACTTTCACCAAGTCAGAGCACAGCTTACAACAACACTGACTATACCATCATCGCACAGTAACATTACATCTCTTCTCACTCCATCCCACAATCCACATACCAACCTTACCACCACATGATTCCAATTTCCTCCCCATGTCACCAACCCATCAACAAAGACTGCATCTCCATTGCTGACTAGCCCAGAAGAGGTCCTAGAAGGGCTTGCTCCCAACAGACAAAAAGATTCTAAAAAAGGTTGCTTCCCCATATGCCAACACCGGGTTAAGCTAAGAGCCTCTGACTGTCAATATTCCCCTCTGCCTGCATCTCATCACTGCCCACCCTCTTTGACACCTAAACCATCCCTGTGCCCTCTCCGTCTCAACCACCCCTTCATCCATATACGCTCCCGTGTTTAATTTCAGTAAGAAAAAAAGGCACACAGCCCTTGTCAGACATGTCGTTTGCTTCAATCAGTCAACAGCGTGCACAATTGGACAAAAGGCAAGGAAGAGATACACATTAAAAAAGCAATAGCATTGATTATACCTTTCACCAGATCCACCGCCATTCCAGCCACTACCTTCTACCGGTTTGCTAGCCCCTTGTGACCAATCTGCCAGACATTTTACAAAGGTAAACAAGTTAAGGTCATTAACAAGGAAAAAGTAAAGAATGGGCATCACCAATAAATGTGCCTTGGAAATAATTTTCCGAGCTCTAGACACTGCTCAACCAATAAACAGTAGACCCCTAACACAAGGCTAATTATTCAGAAAACTCGTGAATGTGTCATTTTCCAAGACTCTCAGAGGGTACCCCCATTGCCTTTTGCTTGCATTAGACACTTTTAGTTTTCTTATGTTTCTAAATAAGCAGTTCTTTCAGTCATTTGATGAATTGTTTGACAAATATGACAATTATTATCAAAAAGATTTGAGAAGATCTTGCGCTCCATAGCACCTCCAACATTTTGAAATAAAAGACGGTGCTCCAAAATTTAGATGGCACAGACAATAGAGCATATTCCTACCATTTGAGCAGCCTTCAGCTCCAAAATCATATAATGAAGAACTCAACCCTGCACCATCGCTGCCACCACAAATAATAACACCGTATTATTCAACAGCTATTTTATTTCAGGCACAACCAAATAATGTTCATATGGCTCTTGTAGAAAGGGTACCTCAGCGAAGTTACAGAAGACTTGCTCTGAACCTCAGAGAGATGCTCGCGTTTGACTGCACAAATATTCATCTCAGAAAAGTACAGATGCATCATTCAGTAAAGCAAAGCAAGGCACAGGAAAATAACACACCTGTCAGAACCTTTTGTTGAGAATCAAGCTTCACAGTAACATCAGAATACCGAATCGCAACGACTCGGCAGCGATAGCCCTTCAAGGGACCAACTCGAATTCTCAATGACTGTCCAACAGAAAACATGCCATCTTTCTCCCTCCTTTCTACAACATCAAACACACAAAAAGAAAAGGTGATACAACTTGATAAAGAGACTACTCTCAACAATCAAAATCGTGACACGAAAGACAGCTCAACATCAAAGTCAAGAGACGGCTAGGGTACCATCATAATTATTTTCGGTCCTCTGCCAGGGTTTGTTCGATTGTAAAGGTGAGTTTGGAGATGATGGTGCATCTTCAAAACCTGAGGGGCCCCCTCCATCCTGAACAAAGGAGCATTAGTAAAGGAACAGATGGGACGTATTACGTTGGGATTCAATCTTGTTTTCCTTTGTATATTTCAAATTATCAAGGAAAGCGAGCACGGTATGGAGACAAGGTGAGAGGGATTGGCAATTAAAATTGAAGATTAATGAGCAACCTTTCCAAGACACACAGAATCATGCTTGACCTTCTCTGATGCTTGAGATCTTGCACAGAAATAAGCATTATCAAAGTCATTTTCATCATACAGGAAAATCACCCCCCTATAAACTTGCTTGACAATGCCCTCCCTGCCCTGCAGAAAGAACAGAACTCCTAGTTAGAAAAGGACAATTGTTAACTTTGACATTGGATAGAAAAGTTTGAACACACCTTTGCAGGTCCATCAACAACTTTGACTTTTTCATTAACGGTTATAGGCTTCATATGATGATCTAAAGCTCTGAATTTCTTTTCCAGTGGTACATACTTCAAGTCTTTCGGCCCAAGAGTCATTGTTTCAAACCCTTCTGAACTATACCTCAGAACCTGCAGCAGATAAAAAAACTTTTAGAAAACAGATTTAACACTGTCAAAATTATACAGAGAAAGTAAGTACCTTATAATTGTCATCCTTCTCCAAGCCTACCACCATACCAAAATCTCTTTTGCTGCCAAAGCAAAAAATTATTAAGAAATGTTGATACCAAGCATCTAAAATTGAGTCTCAATAAGCCTAAGTTATGACTCACCCAAAGACCACTAGATCATGCACTTCAAAGCTCGACTGTTCGTTAGACCCAGATGATCCCTCTCCTTTTCCACCTCCCTTGCTTATATTTGTATCGCATGTCTTTTTTCGTTCACCATAAAGTTGTGCAAGCCACTCAGAATTATCGGTTTCATTGTTACTGGGAAGAGAAAACTTCAGAAGTTCGTCTTCAGATGGATTAACATTCCAGAAGCTGAGTGAATCAAAGGGAACCTTCTTATACAAGAACCCGTCTTTAAGCATAAGACTATCAAGGAACTCAAAAACTTTCCCAGTGTCACGATCACGCCTGTGTTGAATTAAAGGTTGAAACTCCCTGTGTAGATCACAATGTCAGCACTAATAGTTAAGCATCCATACTTTGCAAGTCATCACAAGATAGCTTACTCCAAATCACGAGGGCTAATTAATCTTGCTGCAGGCACAGCACTTCTTTTCTTAACAACTTCTCCCCCACCCTGCAAGCATGTTTCAAAATAAATTAAACAAAACAACAAAACAAGAGCCCATAAAGGAGGATGATTAAAACCAATCCCCCATAATACTGAAAGAGTGAAAGGGAATTTCGGTTATTATTTTGTTAATTACAGTTTTTAGTTTTTATAGTTAAAGGGGTATATTTGACATTTTATAGCCCAAAGGCACTACAAGACAAAGAATACAAGGCCATTTCTTACAAAAAAGATTTATAACGTACAATTCGCAATAGAAAAAAACACAAAAACTAAGGAAATTTCTGACAATCTTTCAAAAATATTAGTCTTTCAAATAACTGGACTTCCTTCTAAAGAGACCATGATATTCAGCGCAACTGGCACGTATTGTAATTTTTGTGTAAAAGCCAAGGGGATGACTATCCCTCTTAAGCTTTTTCCATGGTTTATTGATAAAGATAATTATTTAATATTAAAAAAGGATTGCTACTCAAAAATACAGTATGTTGATCTCAAGCACTTCATACACAGAAGAAAAATTGGGAAATCAGGATATTCATTTTTCTAAATAAAATAATCCTTCACAATAGATACAGCTTAATTGGCCACGAAAATAAAGATCAAGTACTTCTTTGGCTCAAGGCTGAGCAAATTAAGTTATTCATGCTTATATCAGGCACATGACATAGTCCCTCAACGCACATGGTGTCTGAATTTCCATTAATTTAGTCTTGTATAGTTTTGTAATGTGAAATATGTGTATGTGAGTATGTTACTCATGGGAGTACATGTAAAATGGTAGATCTGAATGCAAGATGAACAACCAAATGAATTAGTGTTATGATGACATGTAATACATGAAAAAGATAAATGATAAGACCTAGCGCCCAGGTTTTCAGAACTTTGCAAACAACCATACAGCAATGTTACAGTTTCCAAATATAGCTCAATGTAACACAGAAAAGAGATGGTCCAACAAAACTTCAAGTTATTAAGGTAAAAGACTTACATATTTCGCTGCCAAGGCTTGCAGGTCAATTCTTGGAATCAGCTTCACTGTAGCTCTTTTGCGATCATTATTGACACCAACCACCTGCAACAAAGCAAGATACGATAAGCAAAATAAAACATTTCTTAGCCAGTTTTCATCTCAGCAAGTATGAATTTTTTTCCTATTACCTGCGCTATGTCACCTCTATAAATACCACTTTTCACCCGTGCCCATGCACCCTCTTTGACTTCCGTATGTCTCTTTCTAACAACCATAAGTTGAGAAACCTCATTTGCAGGCACTCTTGTCACAAAGCTATAAATATCCGACAACTGCTTACATGCCTGTAGTTAAACAATCAATTCTTCAATTGAGTGAATATAAACATGGACAGTACCATTTAAAAGGCAGAACTACAACAAACCACACCAGAGCAAATATAAAATTACCTCAGTTACATCAGAGGCCTTTTCAGCTTCAACGAACACAGATCCTTTGATGTGTTCTACAGCAAATGCAGATATTATCTGGAGTTTGGTTCCTAGCTCTTTCAAATCTACATATTTCTGCATCAGACAACAGACTGCATGCCTCTCACGCCCAAACTATATGTGGAGAAAGAATATAAATGTTAAAGACTGAAGATTAGACTTTCATAGCTGAGAATGTATAAACATAAAGAACAAAAGATAGAAGATTAGACTTTCATAGCTGAGAATGAAGACCGCACCTTGCATTTAACTTTCCAGATAGTGGGCTCCAAGACAGAAGGTATAAGAAAACCTCTGTCACCAAATCCGTTACCGTCATAACCATCATCAGCATACCTAACAAATTTAGACCCTCTTCTGTAACGCTCTTCCAAGGCCTTTTCTAGTTCGTCACCACTCAATTCCTCCTCCTTTGGGAATACTTGAGTTGGTTCAGCAGTTCCAGGCTCACTTTTTATGTTAGGCACTGAATCAAAATCATCTATGAAATCTGTTCAGAAACCAAGTCCAATAACAGTTAGTAATTGACCAAAACAACAGAAGGATGTTATATGACTTCTTGGAACGCAACTTTACTATCCCCAAAATTCAATAACTAGCTACAGTTGGCAACAACACACTTGGACTGAAATTTAAACTACACCTACCTTCACTGGATGAGAGTAAATGTAAAACAGAATGGCACACAGCACACCTTCACTCGATAAACGAACGAAATCAACATTATAAGCCAGAAAAGAGCTAACTCAAAAAGCTAAGAAAAGTTCTGCAGCGTAGCGTAACACACGACTGTACAAAAGCACATGTTCACACGCAAACGTCACAAACACGCGCGCGCGCGCACACACACACACAAAAAGAGAGAGAGGGAGACTTAACATTGCCACAAAAGCCAAACATGCAGCTTATATTTGTACCAACATGTGAGTTAGATTACTCAGCAAACCTTATAATAACATACCTAAGGAATCAAGCATAGTTATAATCGCTCACTTCTTGAAACCTAGAAGTGCTAAAAAGAAAATTCAACAACCAGCTGCAGCTGGCAAAAAGGCAACTAGACTGACACTTGGGTTACACTTGCCCATACATTTGATGAGAGTAACTGAGACACAGAATGGCAAAGCATCACTCAAAAATTACACACAATTAACATTTATGCCACTCACTCACCATCAGAAACGGTCCCTCAAATGTGACACCATTCACAACAAAGCACAATCATCAGATACATGGAAATTCACCACAATGAAACTTCAGTCTCTTCACTTACACAGAATGATCAAACAAAATCAATTGGAGTAAAACAACTTAAAAACTAAAACCTAGTCTCAACAAATGTTAAAAGAATAAAAGCACATTAGATTAGCATCCTAACACACAAAACACGCACGCATTTAACACTTCCACATTAACCTGCCACGGAAACCACACATGCATTTAAAAGTTCCAAACTCAACTGTCATCTCAGAAGACCAGTTAAACCACTCAGCAATCAGCAAAATATATGAAATTGACATCTAAACACCCAATAATAATAATAGCATTATCATATAAGCAACCACAACCAAAAATAAAGAAGACCAAGTGTAAGAAACCGAAGGTCCTAGACATATAACATACGCTGATACGCCTAAGCTAATACACAAAGCTTAAAAAGAAAAATGCAAACTTTCTGAAAACTAAAAATCTTTATGAATAAAAAAAGAAAAAGAAAACCAAACATGCAAGACCACCCTTTTGAAAAACAGGCTTTTACTAAAGAAAAACAGAAAATTTAAAAAATATATGCAAGTGTAACAGTCAAAAGTGTACACAAAGAAGATAATTTGCAGTGAAAAATATAGAAAAGCTTAAAAGTTGAGACTTTCTTCACACACACAAAATTACAAACCCTCATATTTATAACAAACATGCACACCCAAAATGATAGGAAAAAAAATAGATTTTGAGTTAAAAATCGAAACTTTATCATAATAAAACATAATTAAAAATGCCACAAAATTCAATTCAAGGAAACATAAACGTCAGTCACTCAGACAGTCACATATCACATAAAATAACATATAACCCAAAAGACAGCATCTTCTCTGTTGTTAGCAATTAACCCAAAAGAAACAAATAAAAGAAGACATTTTGGGGACAAAAATTGAAATAAAAGTACAATGAAATGCAAGATAATAAATTAATAACAAAACCCCAACAATAAATACACAAATAAATAATGAGACCACAAGGAAGATTAAATTTTTGACAGAAAAATCCAACCTTTATATTACCCAGAACCCTAACAAGTCAAAACAAATCAAAATTGACCAAACCCATTAATTAAAACATGAAAAAGGAACAATTAAATAATAATCAAGAGGGAGAGAGTAGTTATACCAGAGATATCGTCAAACCCATCCTCATCGGCGAAATCAGAGTCACAGTCATCAGCTTCAACAGCGGAATCTTCGAAGAACTGCAACACAGCGCGGTTTCTCCGCTTAGCCTTGTCGTCTTCGTCGTCGTCGCTGTTGTTGTTGTTTTTGCGTTTACGTTTGTCTTTTCCGTTTGTGAGTGAAGAGGCCTTTCCTTTTCCCTTTGAGGACATTGTTGTTAGAATTGCATGAGAGAAGTGAGGGAAGTGAGAGAGTGGAGTTGTTTGTGTCAGATGTCAGTGAGTAAGTGATGTGAGAGAAGGGGAAATAGAAAATGTGAAATGGGAAATGTGTGAGGAAGGAATGGAAGGGGTAAGGTTTGAGTTTTACAGTGGGTGTGTTGGACAGACACTTGTCCAGTTGTACTGTATGTTGTTTGATTTTTTTCGTTTATTGTTTTTTTGGGGGTTTGGTGTGGGCTCTGGGTAAATTGGACACTCGGTTTGGTATGGGACTTGGGTTAGTAAACTTGGACGGTGGGTGGGTGGGTGGGTAATAGTGAAATTGAAACACTACATATGAAGGCATTTTCTTTGTAACTTCTTTTTTTTTTTTTTGTCATAACAGGATACAAAAGCTACTAAAAAGAGAAATTAACTAAATCTAATTTTCTAGCTCTAACTGCTAAAATGTTAACTGCTTTATTACAAGAACGAGGAATATGCACCATCCTCCAACAGTGGATCCCCTTCAAAAGCTCCAGAGCTTGCTGGATAAGTGTACGATAAGCACCATCACGGGAGATACCACTCATAACTTGTTCCTGTAAGTTCCTGCAATCAGAGTAAAAAATAACATGCTGAAAAGCAGTATTAGTCGAAATCCATTTAACAGCTAAAGAGAAGGCTTGCGCCTCTGCATGAAACGCTGATTGCGCAAAGCAACTAATTGCTTGTCCATGGATGAAGTTGAGATGATCCCAAGTTGCTTGCCACGCAAAACCCGATGCTAGAAAAGTATTAACCCATGCACCATCCAAATAAATGTGAAGACAGCGGCAAGTTGAGGTTAGAGGATACATAGAAATAGAAGATGTGTGATCCAAGATTTTAGTTGTCTGAGTAGTGAATGAAGCAATCGTCATAGCAACAAAGTCATACTCCCTATCAATCCTTTGGATCACACCAGAGATCGAAGGGATCGAAGTGCCCCTACTAACCTCATTTCGGATGCACCAAATCATAAAGAGCGTGTGAACAAAATATGAAGAAGGATCAAAGGAGCTATCAATCCGTTTTTGAAGAAAGCCAATCCAGTTGGTAACCCAGGCGTTAAGAGGGATGAAGGCATCTGATGAAGAACGGATACCCAGCCGACTGGTCGCCCATATACGTTGAGTGAACGGGCATAAACGAAAAAGATGGTTAAAAGTTTCCTTACATTGTTGGTCCGATCTATGATCCAATCCTGAACACAAGGAACAACAGGATTCATTAGTAAACCTACGCTTCACACACTCAGCACCTAATGGTAGAGCTTTGGCTATCAACTTCCACAGAAAAGTTTTCCATTTTGGAAGCCAAGAGGAGTGCCAGATTCTTTTTTGGAACTTATCATTCCAAAGTTGCTGACTCTTAGCTTCAGAAATTGGGAAAGACGGTAAGCCAATCTCTCTATACATTACTCTTTTTCCTAAAATTTTCATAACATACCCTCGTCTCAAAATACCAAAGTAACGAGCTCTTTATGATTTACGTGTCATCATTTGTACTCCAGAATTGACTTCAAAAGACCAAGACTATTCTACATTTTTGTTCCAAACTTCCAATTATGAA
Organism: Pharnaceum exiguum; assembly: GCA_900322385.1. NCBI lineage: Eukaryota > Viridiplantae > Streptophyta > Magnoliopsida > Caryophyllales > Molluginaceae > Pharnaceum > Pharnaceum exiguum. The sequence goes on along the minus strand of ONZK01001283.1, from coordinate 110,590 downwards.
ACTTGAATTGACACCACGTGAATAGGAAGCATTAGAACATACACACAGTAGATCTTTGTCTTCGACAAGTGTAGAGTACTTGTCAATTTGTCATACTTGATGTCCTAAAAAAAAAATAACCGTTGTACGGAGTATCAAGTGTAGTACAGTGGTACATTGAATCATCGTAAAGTGCTTCTAGAAGAGATTCCCAGTGCCGTCGTTTCTCTAACTAAATCGTTCTCGGCATTTAACTATCTAATTGCCAAACCCAACTTCTAGCCCTTCGCGCCGGCAATTTAAAACAAAACCCAAATCGAAAATTCATACCTTACCCCCTGTCACGCTGCCCTTGTCACCATTTCCTTATAGTTGCCGGGAATGACGGCTGAGATTGAGATTTGATTTCTCCAAAGAAAAAACAATGAAAAGGGGTTTAGTTTAGGGTATTAATGTACTGTGCGTTAAGGGATAAGGTTAAGAGTTTAAAGAGAGAGGGGGGACACTATTTTTAGAAGTGGAAATGAGAGGGACAAAATTGTCTAAAAACGTACTGAATGAGAGAAATGCGTACTGCGAAAACAAACTTCGTCTTTTAATTGTACGATTTTTTTTTGGTAGAAGTTATGATACCGATACTCATTTGATAATTCTTTTCATATCATTAAAGGTCTCACTAAGCAGATACTTTATTCAATAACAATGTATCAGAAGAAAAAGTTCAGTTCAGTTATGTTCTATTCTGCTCAAATTTGTTCACTTCAGTCCAGTAAAGAATAAGCCATAAGTCACCAATTAATCGAAGGGTGACTAGTGACTTACTTGGCAGTGCGTAACGAGTACTTGTAGTTACCGTATTATGTACGCGGTATTGCAACACCTCATGATGTAAACCTAATATTTGTATTAGCATCTGTTTTATATTCTTATTGCTGACGGATCCTTAGCTTGAGAAACGAGACACGGAGTCAAGTTCATCATTACCATTAATTAAAAATTAAACTAAACTAAACTTATTTGAACTGAAGTTGTAAAGAACACAGCCTTAACAAACAAATTGATTGACAAATTCTGTGTATTGCACAGGTGCTGCACTAGTTCAAGTATACAACTCTATGGTATAGAATATAGAGTCTACGCTCTTGCCATGTGTTGAGAACAATTTTCATACATGTTTTACACCCTTAACTAGTTATATTTTGCTTATAATCAAGTATTACAATGGCATTTTTTATTGATTCTGTAGGAACCAAATAAAGATTACACTAAAGTGGAAATACTGCAAGTATACAATTAAAGGGGAGCAGTGAGCTTGGATGGAAAATAAGAACAAAGACCCACATGTCTTTAACTTTCCAAAATACTATCTAGAAGTTGATTTCCAACAAATCAAACATTCGGTCGAATTGAAGGACATGAAACACATGCACATTTTCATTTCTCCTATGCATTAAATGCATTACTGTAATGTTTTGACTCACAATTGAAATGTACACACGGTAAAGATTAACATTGGCAACTTCAAACATATATTGTGAGCTACTACTGCTATACCTATTTACCTACCGCAAACTCTACTAGCAGCAAAAGACGGAGCATTCACGTTTCCTTGTATTCCTATATAAGCATGCCTTTCTTCAGCAAGATTAATCCATCCACCGTAGATTTAGTTCAGTTACACATCTCATCAGTTCCTTGTAATTCTCTAGGCAAAATTCAGTTAAAATTAATCAAAGTTAGTTTTCCTTTACATCAATTTTCATAGATTTGTTACTTTCTTTTCTCAAATTTTATCCAGCTCAAACAATCTGTTACTAAAATTATCTGTCCTACACTAGTTAAATTTCGGTTAGGTGACAAAACTGGAGTTTAACCACTGTCAACTAAGTTACACAATAAGTTAGCTATACAGATATTAGCAACCCAAGGAGTAAACTCTGTCCTATGGGAACGACCTGTACCTGCCTATACTATCTACTACAACACTGTGCACTTACAGAACGGATTAAAACCCAACATCATGGTTTAGTGATTCAAGTAAAATGAGTTTTTCAGCACACTTATGTGTTACCCTTTCAATTTGAGTGATTGAGCATTGTCTTGGTAGAACATTGCATCTGATGATGGTTGTGAAGAGTTTTTTATAATTATTATACTACCTAAATTGTGTTTTTTTTTTCTTTTATAGAGAGGGGGGAAGCAAATAGGTACATAGAAATTAGATAATATTTCTTTGATTTGAGTATTCACTTGAATGTTTCCAAATGCACAATTTGGACCTTTGAAATTTTTTTAAAAGTACTTGTTGTAATCAAGTTGAATTACATACTTTTATGTATACTTTATTAATGTTTCATTTGATTTTCCAAAGAAAATCATAAAATCAAAATAAACCATTGACCAAATGATTGCAACTTATATGGTTTATAAAGCATATAATAGCGTCAAACAAAAATGTCCAATTCACGTCATAACAATATAAAAAAATCTTGAAGATTAAATTGAACTAAATCTTCTGCAAAAAAAGATAGTCTATTTAAAAAACACATGTCATAAGTATTATTCATATACATTAACATCCCTATACTACTTTTGCTGTCTGTCACTTCTCACTTTACTATCATGACTACCTATGTCAGTGACATCGTTGTCCTTTGACGTAATCCTAAACTTTTTGTATATATCACCCTCGTAAAATACACGAGTTCTGCATACTAGAATGATTAAGACAAGAGCTCCAAGTACATTTACAAAAGCCAAAACCATAAATGAAGATTTGAAACATTGGTTGCCCATACAAGTTAGATGTTTTCCCATTTCCCTTGTAGCACCATTCAGATTCAATTGTTTTGTTGCTTCTCGATCGTATAGTCGACCAACAACATGAACATTTAATATGTAAGATCCTATAGGACTAGCAAGTTGCCCACAATTGAATAGTGTTGAATAATATTTCAATCCAAAAAGTTCCGAAATTATTGTAAAAAGCAATGTGAGTTGAGCTCCAAAAGAAAATCCGATAAGTAATGAGGCAAAGTATATCGAACCGACGATCGGAAATGCAATAAGTAAGTCACCGAGAGCTGATAAAAACAAAGCAATGGACATCAGAAGAGGCCTTGGAATTTTGTACTTTGTAACTAGAACTTCAGAGCCAAAGCCCGCAACAACTCGGCCAAAGTAATTCCAAATACTAATGAGTGAGACAAATGTGCTAACTGTTCTCGACGGATATCCAAGAGATTGCCCAATTTGACCCATATTATCCACCGCAGTCAAACTACAACCTAATCCACACAATGTAGCGAGAAAGAGAATCAACATATCAATACTTAATAATGCTTGAAGAATTGTATAATCCTCGCCCCTCTCAGGCTTGTTGCATATATTAGTGAAACATGAAATTTCATCGCCTTTTTTCGGTTCTTCCACAGATGTTTCAACATCTTTTGTTGAGTGTGTCTCAATAGTAACACTCGGAGAGTCTACATTATCATTTCTAATCTTCCAATCAGAATATTCCTCTTTAATTGCAACGATCAATGGTAGGAAAAGCCAAAAGCAAACAATTGTTGCACTAGCGATGTAAGCTCCATGAGAGAAAGAAATTCCCTTTTGAGCAATTGTCAAGGCCATTGCAATTGAGATATAAAGATAATAATAAAAAACCTTAACTTCTCGTGGGTGCCTCAATACTGTCATAATCCTCATCGTAAAAACAAATAAAACCGATAATGAAGCAGGCAACCAACCAATCATCAATATCAAAGATTTTAAATCATCTCCATAAATGGCATGGTAAAGTTGGGTGAATACAGCACCACTTAGACCTACATAACCCTTTAGTAGTCCTAACATCATCCCTCTACTCTCCGGAAAATTCTTAACACAAGTGACTAGTGAACCAGTGTTTGCAAAATTTTGCGAATTCGCACCGATGCATATATATAAGCACATTTGCCAAACAGTAGGTTTGGCAATTTTTTGGGTGACCGAGAGCCAAATCATTAAATAGCCTATAAAGTTCATTCCAGCACCGATTAAGAGAACAAACCATATTGGTGTTACCTCTGCGATTAGGCCGGATAAGACTCCAACATTAGCTCCAAGATCCTTGAATGTACCCATTAGATTAAGTGTTGATTGGTCATATCCTAATGTGGCCTTTATTTGTTGAGAATATACACCAAAAAGATAAGTTGCTCCAGCACAAGCCATAATCAATAACGCTCCAAACATCATAAACCATCGTCCCCATAATAGTTGAGGCAAAAAACTATGCACAATGGAAGAAGTCATGATTATTTCTTGGTGTTTTTCTTTCTCTCGCTCTCTCCAAAGTGATTTATTTATATTATTCTGTATCTAATGCATTTAAATATTGCATTTAAAATTTGATTGGCAATATATAACATAAAAAGATTTAAGTGATTTATCAGATATGTTTCCAGATGAAAATAAAACAAGATAATAATCATACATGAGTATAACTAGTCATTCTAACATACTATATTTGGAAAAACTAGCTAAGAGGGAGGCAAGCGACTCTCAAATAACTTATTTAAGTAGAGAAGTATCACACAAAATGCAATTCACTATAATTAGTTATGAAAAACTAACTTAACACATGTCAAAACCCACAACTTTGCAGATCACTTAAATAGTAACTAAAACGCTATAATTTCAGTTATGAAATTTCAGATAAATTATTTGCCTCATAATTTAGATAGTTATCTATAAAATATTACTGTTACAAATACTACATCTAAAACTTAACAACTTAAACCATAATTGAAAATCAAAACATAAGATTAACTTTGTTATCTACCAGCAGGTTACCATTGGGTAAGATACATAGAAAGGATTTCAATAAGCAATCAATTATATTATATGAAAGTGGTTTGATATAAAAAAGAAGATGAAGAGATAATAACGATTTCAAATTTATCAAGAAAAAATATTATGCTCTCACGTAGGTATGAATTCAAGAAAGACTCGTTTTTCTTGATCCTAGTGGATACTGCTCATGTGAACATGTGTCAAATTTTCAGGTGAAGTATGCAATATATATGATTTTAAGCATGTACATCATGAATATATAATATCGTTTCTAATTTTACAATGGACATGATGCATATGTAGGCACACACACTCATACACTAAGAAACAAATAGGAATAAGTGGTTGTAAAAATAGCCGATGTATAATATGTACAAGTTAAAAATGATCATAAAGCCACAAATATATAAGATTGTGAGAATAGTAGGACTATGTAACAAATAAAAAACAAGCAAGACTTGTTCTTCATTGGCAATTATAACCATTGTAGTTGAAGTGTATTTTGTACTTGGGGGGTGTTTGGTTCATGAAAAACTCTACTAATGTAATGGTAATGTTTACCATTACCCTTACATTTTGTTTGGTTTAGCATTTTTTGGATTTGTTACCATTACATTTGGAACAATTCCCCCTTCAAATGTTACCACAAGGGAACCCATGGTATCACTTACCTAACTTGAACCAAACATAATTCATTGGGAACCATTACCATTATTATTACTCCCCTTAATTGTTCCGATACCATTTGCGTTACATGGTTATGAACCAAACACCCCCTTAGTTCGATTTTCGAGGAAGTGCAAATAGACTCCTCACGTTTATCTAAATGAGCGATTAGAAGCCTTACCTTTCTTCGTAGCAAATTACCTCCATAAGTAAGTGATAAAGAGCAAATGAACTCCCTTCTATGTTTTCAGTAAAATAAATTAGAGAAAATCAAATTAAAAAATGTCTAAAAATAGGAATTTCTCCATATACAGTAAAAACACATTATAAACTTTTCAATAATACCATCTTTGTACATTTATATATTTTTTATTAAATAAAAAGAAAAAAAGAAGCAAAGTGCTCGTAGAACATCAACCCAAAACAGCAACCCGAAAATACTATCGGATACTATACCCCTACAACATTGAATGATTGAAGTAGACGAAATTACTATTTTTTTATATGTAAGTATCTGTTTCTTATCGTGATCAAAGATAGTGAAAATCTACAAACATACTCCGTACTTGAATGCCATGAGCCCCATGAGCGTTGGTATGCCGAGGAACATTACCCATCGTTTTGTATGCTTTGTTGTATATGCTTTCTGGTATATTAAAACCTAATTTAATCCCTTTAATTTGTGCGATCCTCCCATAGAGTTAGTGATCCTCCAACTTCCATCAAAAACAAAATAATCGTTTTGCGGTGAAAGAATAGAGAGATAAAAAGAGACAAACACATTATTTTTCAGACATTTAGATCTAGATCATTTGAAGTTTGAACCCATTGCAGATCATTCAGTATATCAATGAAGCATGATCACCTATTTCTTATCGCGGCAGATGACCAGCAAAATGCTTTCGGCTTAGTTTCGTAGTACATGTATTGAAGTGAAACTATGTACGCGTATTTTCTTTTTTTTTTGTATTGTGTATCATACTAAATTTAGAGAGAATACTTAATTTTAGATTGATTTCATCAGTTTTTTTTTTATTTTTTATTCGAAATAATTGAAGGAGGTCAATTGCGAAGTTATACTAAACACCTTAAGGTGTACAGTTTTCTGTACACCTCTCCCTTAATATAAAAAACCCAACCCATTTTCTGTTCCCATTTTTTAAAAAAATAATTACGTCGTACAATATTTCCCCTCTCTCCTGCCTTTCTCCACTAGAACAAAAAAATAACCAATTCGATTCTCTCTCCTCCAAACAACATCACTAATTCACCCAAAAACCTACCCAAATTTTTTATTTCTCCAACCTGTACCTGATTTGGGTATGTTTGCACCAAAAGAAATCAAGCTCGGCAGAAACTGGCTGATAATTAGTGTCGCACAAAGGAATCTCGTATCGAACCAATTTAAATCTCCAACAACAGAGAAACTATGAAGATAAACGAAACAAGTAAGGATGATTTTTAATTTTTTAGATAATTGGGAATTTTGGTTGTTTTTGTTTTTGTGTGTTCTGCTCTAATTCTAGATTTAGTTTTGAAGTGTTTGATAGCAAATCAATAATTAGTGATTATAAATTTGATAATTTTGACTTCATTGATTGGTAACGTAATGAATAATGATAGAAGTGTTGAAGTTTTTAATATAGATGATTAGTACTGACTCTTAGAAGAGGCCATTAGTTTCTAAGGTCATTGTTTTGTGATATTGCATTGTAACTGATTTAGAACATTACTGATGGTTTTTTCCTCAGAAATTTCTAGAAAGTAGTTATTATTTTAAGTTAAGGGACTTGACTGTAATTAGTGAATTGTTTTGTGCTATTAGTGATTGATTTGACTAATTAGTGAACCTCTTTTTTTTTTTAATAGAACCTTTTTCAAATGAAGTAAGTTGTAAGTTCCAAAAGGGGGTGATGTGGTGGCTAACTTAGAGAAGCTAACAAAAAATAAAGAGTACTGAAGAGACATGGATTAGATGGGAAGCAGCAAATAGGTTGGCAACATAATAATGTATTTTTAATTAGTGATTGGTTTTAAGTTATTAGTGATTATCTGCGCCTAATTAGTGAACTTTTCTATACATGTTCAATGAGGACATGTTCAATTTAGAAAGGTAGTTTATGTTTGGTTCATTAGTGACTTAATGTTTTCTATTAGTGACTATCTATGGCCGATTAGTAACTGTATGTTAGTTGTGGGTTGCAAGTTGTTCCATCTTGCTATTTGATGCGATTAGTGAGGCTTTTAGAGATATTAGTGAAACTTTTTTTTGGACCTTTATGTATAATTCTGAGACGAACTATGGTGAAGAAGTGATTGTTCGAGGATAATTAAGGGTATTAGTGATTGTTCGAGGATAATTAAGGATATTTGTGATTGCTTGGGTCATTTTTGTGAACGTTTTCTATTTTGTGCATTTAGTGAGCCTAATAGAGTAATTCGTGTCTATTGGCTGACAATGTGAATGTTTCCTCTTCTTATGTTTGAATCTTAATTACGACTGATTATGGTTGATTATGATTGCTAATTAGTGAATCTTTTCTTTTTTTGACCTATTATGTGCTATTAGTGACACTTTTAGAGCGATTAGTGAACCTTTCAGGATAATTAGTAAATTTCGTGACTCGACGACCGCTTTTTTTCAAAAGTCATTAAGGATACGTTACTTTTAATTTGGTCTTCTTATTGATTGGTCTTTTTCTTGACCGGTATTTTGTTCAGAATACATTTCTTGTCATCATTCTTTTAGTTTTTCTTGTTATATAAAAAGTTTATAAGCATAGTAGCTCAAATGGTAGAGCGTTGTGCATATGTACAAAGGTGTGGGTTCGATTCCCACCTAAGCTTAACGTGTTAAATGTGCTTAAGAAGAAAATGAAAATCTCGTGATAATTGAAGATTTATTGTGCAATCGAACTGTGTGGTAAAGAAAATATGGTAAACGAACAAGTATCAATCAAGTTTTTGCCTTTAAATTTTTTGAAGTTGATAAACTTCAATTAGTGACACTATGAAAGTAATTGGTGACATTTTGATACTTACTAGTGAAGTTTGTTACCCCATTTACAACCTTGGTTAATATTTATTTTTCTCTTGTTTTACAAATGACCTTCACACGTGAATTAGTAATCTTTTGAAATGAATTAGTGTGAACCTGTGACCGTAAACGATGAACATGACGCTAAATTAATGGAAATAAAAGGCAATTTACGAGATACTTATATTGTTACTTTTGGCTTACACAGGTGGATATCTGAAATGATGAGTAGTATGTAGAATGATCTCGAGACATTTAATCAATCACTAAGTGTTTGGTGTAACCCAATCAATTTTAACCAAAAATGACAGGATCGTTATAAAACAAGCAAGATGATCCTGATCCCTCTGTGAGGGATATTCACAAACAATTGGATTATTGCTACATACTTTATAATCAGCCTATGTGGGAATTGAACCCACATCTTTGTGCAAGTTTGCACAATGCTTTGCGATTTAAGCGAATAGGCTTTTATGATGCAAGATTTTACTTTGCAAAAAGAGATGATATTGTGGTTTAAGTGATTCTAGGGCTCAAACCAAAATGAACAACTAGCATATGCAATCTTCTATTATCAGTCCCTCATATGTCATCTTCCAACATTTCTTCCAACACACCAACAAAAATGACGAGATATAGTAAAGAAAGGTAAACCACTAGAACCACAAAGAGTAAAAATATGACATGCTCAATGTGCCTAATTGCCTTAAATCATACAACATAAAAATAGTGGCTGTGGAAGTACTAAACTTCGTCTCAGTCGTTTCAGCGCAGAGCAAGAGTAAAATTATAGTATTAGTGACATTATAAGACCAATCAGTGACCACGTGAGCACAATGAGTGACCTGTCATAGTGTTCACTTTAACACCTAAATGATTCTACAATTAGTGACTTTGTGAGCACAATTAGTGAGCCTACGAGCACTATTAGTGACCTTTAATTTACTTCACAAAAGACATGAAATCATAATTGACAACAAAAATACACAAGCACTTCAAGGATTGCACAATTAGTGATCCCATCGTGAAAAACTAGTGACACTTCCACATCTATTAGTGAACCTTTTGATTTAGTTCTTTTAAATTATAATAAGATTGAAGCACGGCCGGGGAGGGGTGTGTGGAGGGAGGAGTAACAGAGACCCTCATGTGTATTACATACAGTAATTGTCCATGATTAAGTGAGCGACCATGAGAAATATGTACACATATAAGGTCATAAGGTGAGGAAATGTATAAATGGATGATCCAGGAACTGAAAGCCAAGCCAAAATTGAAAACAATGTAATAAAAGTAACGCAATAGGCTAAAGGAGATTAGTACATTTGATAAACAATGTACATTTAAAAGCGAAGTCAAAATTGAAAACAATATAATCTAGTTGCTAGTACATTTGATAAACAACAGCAAAATTCAATACCCAACCCGAGCAGAAAAGTACTTACTACAATAAGTGAACCTTCTACAACAATTGGTGTCCTTGTAATCACTAAGTAGATTCGAAATGAGTAATTGGTAGATTATGAAACAATATAAACACAATAATACACAATTAATGTATTGATTAACTGATAATTAAATAAACAAACAAAATAATTTGAAAGTAAAAACAAAGATATGAAATATATGAACATAAAGCAATTACCAAAGGTAATAGTTAGTTCAAGTAATTGTTTATCACCTGGAACTTTATAGTTCGAGGATCCAAAAGGCAAAGCTTAGCAAAGTAACCATCTTTTTCATCTTTTCATCTTTTACTTAGCATCTGGGGTTTCTTTCTCATAAAAGACCTGTCACTATTTCTTCATCAAACATGATACAAACGAATTGTGCAGAGAATGAAGAGAGATAAGAATGAAATAGAGATATGATTTAGAAATTTGGGTATTGATTTAGGGATTTCTGTGTTGATTTGGGGGGTTGTTTTTCCCTGGTGGTTGATGGTGGTTGAGGATGCAGAGGAGAGAGAGTGAAGTTATCGGTTTGGGGGTTTAGGCAGAAGTGCTCTCTACCGCGTTTGTCCCCTATATTTGGTTTATTTACAAAATTGACAACGGGGTGTACAAGGAAACCGTACACCTGGGGTGTATGATATAATTTGCCGTTGCACGTTATCGCTAACTTATGGAGTCTGTTTTCTACTTCCATCATTTTATTTTGGCAAAATTGTTGAGAATAATCCCTACTTGGGGCGTTTTTTTCCAGAATAATCCCTACTTGAAAAATAGCCCACAATAATCCCTACTTGAGCTATAGTAGCTGACAGTGAGCCAATGACATTTTCCGTCATTTATTCCATCACTTTTAACGTATTTTTAAAAAAACAACCTAAAAAGTAATCTAAAAAAAAAAATCCCATTTCCTACCATTGCTGCCTTCAGAGCAAGGTACCCAAATATCATATCATATCATGAGCCTAACTTCCCATCATCGTTCTCAACTTTCTTGATCAATATTCAATCTCAAAGGTTGTTTGCAAATCAATGATACAAATTCTTTTAATGCCTTTCAATAGTTTATAAAAATCCAACATCCAAATACTTTGATAAAAAACATAAATTAAAGCTTTCATTCTCTCTCCTCTCTTAGCCTATGTCGATCATTGCCCGGAGCTTTTTATACCAGTAAAAGACAACTTGTTGGGAGAGTAAACATAGAAGATAGATGCCGACATGATGACTTCAACGACTTGGAGGTAAGGAAGAGAAAGGGTAGGGGCATGGACGTCCATGGAGGAAGAGAAGGGGTAGGGGTATGAACTTTACATAATACACACACTATCAATGGGGTGGGGGAGATCAAATGAAGAACATAGTATTGAAGAATGGTAAAGGGATTGAATCGGGAAAATTAAGAAGGTGGGAACTTGATTTTTTTTTACTTATTATCATGTATGTTGCTTTTACATAACTAAAAAATAAAAGAATAATGAGAACTTTGATACTGTACCTACATTCGTTAGAGGTCCGTTAGTTGTGGCTCACTGTCAGCTACTATAGCTCAAGTAGGGATTATTGTGGGCTATTTTTCAAGTAGAAATTATTCTCGAAAAAACGCCCAAAGTAGGAATTATTCCCAGCAATTTTGCCTTTTATTTTTGTTAAATAATCGATTTAGTAGATTGTATTTGATCTTTTAAATTCAAGCCTTTGAATTGACCCCCGTGTAATACTTACGTGGCATAATCCTATTGGTTCCACCACGGCAACTCAACGTATCACTTCACCCAGCTCCCTCCCACTTCCCACCTTCTTTCCTTCCCCTTCCCCTTCCCCGCCTTAGCCAACACCAACACCAAATAAACTGATAGATAAAACAACTCACCCAAGTGACCAACCAACCAGCCAATCAACCACAACACCACACCACACCACACCGCAATGCAACACCGCATCCCACTCTCCCTCCTCTTCCTCCTATCCCTCACCCTCCTCCCACACCCTTCCCTCTCCCAACGCTCAATCGTCTTAGTCCTCTCGCCAGACGACCTCAAAGAAACACTCTCCCTCTCCCCTTCCCCTTCCCCACCCTCCCTCTCCCAACCCCAACCCCAACCCACCGACCCCACAGACTCAAACGATCCTTTCCCAGACTCAGACGCGAAATCGGAAGACGATCTCGACCCAGGGTCATGGCGCCGCTTCCTCGAACCCCCAGACGACGAGACTTCTTCCTCATCCTCAAATGAAGACGGACCCTCGTTATATTACTCGGGTGTAGGCAAGATGATTGAGGCAGTCAGTGTAGGTGATCAGAACCTGATGGAGGAATCTACGGCTGAGATTGAAGCTGCTGCGGCAAGTGGTGACCCTCATGCTAGGTCTGCTCTTGGGTTTATGTATCAGATTGGTATGGGTAAAAAAAGAGATAAAGCTAAGGCTTTGCTTTTTCATACTTTTGCCTCCAGCGGTGGTAACTTTCAGTCTAAGATGGCCCTTGCTAATATTTACCTTAGGCAATCTGTAAGTCTTCTTCTTTTTTTTTTAATCTTTGATCTTTTATGTGATTAGTTTTATTTCACTTCAGTTCAGTTTTTCATATTTCAGCTCGTAACTTGCTAACCGATATCCATTCGTAGTTCTTAGTATACACAAAATATTGAACAAACCCGTTTCATATATGAGACTGTTTATTAATGACCCCTTAGCTCAACAATAAGGACCCTTTCACCCATTTTTCTCATTAGTATATCATTGGAAATGTCTCACTATATAGTTTCATAAAAGTACACTATTGATAAGGTTTTGATATTTGATCGAGTGTCAAACTAATTAAACAAAAAGTTCAGTTTTTTCACTTCAGTTTGGTAAAATTCGGCTCTAAAGAATGTGCCCCAATTTGGTTGCAGATGCATGAGAAGGCTGTGACATTGTACGGAGAACTGGCAGAAGTGGCGGTCAACAGCTTTTTGATATCGAAAGATTCGCCGGTTGTTGAACCAGTGCGGATTCATGTTGGGACGGAAGAGAACAAGGACGCGTTGAGGAAGTCAAGGGGGGAAGACGATGAGGATTTCCAGATTCTCGAGTATCAGGCTCAGAAGGGAAATGCCGGTGCAATGTATAAGATAGGGTTGTTTTATTACTTTGGACTTAGAGGCCTGCGACGTGATCCTGTCAAGGCGGTGGCTTGGTTCTTGAAGGCGGCAGAGAAAGGGGAGCCCAGGGCGATGGAGCTTCTAGGGGAGATCTATGTCAGGGGTAGTGGAGCTGAGAGAAACTACGACAGAGCACTAGTGTGGCTTAAGCTTGCTGCAAGACAGCATTTGTATTCAGCTTATAATGGGATTGGCTATATGTATGTTAAAGGTTATGGGGTGGAAAACAAGAACTACACCAGAGTAAGAACTTCTTTTCAGCTTCTTGTGACTATCGATTTGCTTTTGTGTTTGTTTGAGTCACTTTTATGTTGAGACTTTTAAGTAACTTATGGCTGTACAATCTCGTGGAACGAATTGTCGATTGTCCATGTAATACTCTCCTGATATTTATTTTGTATTTTTCAAAGTTGATTGGTTGTTATTTTGATTAGGTTAGACCGTTTGCTTTCTTTCTGAAGTGAGTTTTTACTTGACTCTAAACAGGCAAAAGAGTACTTTGAGAAGGCTGCTGATAATGAGGACCCTGGTGGCTATTATAATCTTGGTGTTTTGTATCTTAAAGGGATTGGGGTCAAGAAGGATGTGAAGCTGGCCTGCAAGTATTTTATTCTGGCATCGAATGCTGGACAACCGAAGGCTTTCTACCAATTGGCAAAGATGTTTCAAACTGGGGTGGGCTTAAAGAAAAATCTTCAGATGGTATGTTCATTGAAATTCCCTCTTGGTCTGTGTTTGGATTGATAGCTTGGACTCTTATTTAGCTTCTATTTCTTTAATGACACAACTCATATGTGTTCTCTGTAAATGGGACTGAAATCAAATAATACAAGGAACAGGCAATAACATGTCGCAAACCTGAGCCATATGTGTTCTATACTATTGTCATAGTCCGTCGTAAATTTCTTAAGACTTATTTGAACACAAGCAGGCTCATGTCCATTAGATTAATCTAGAAGGCTATTTTGCTTCCTGTGTCTTCCAGGATGAAGAGTTTTATGAGGATACTAATAAGGTATTGTAGTAGCAGAATCTGGAAAAGCATATTTAGTGTCCCTCGCAATTACAGTTGACAAGCTTGTAGAGAGAAATGTGAGTTGGAACACCAATGGCCTTTATGAATTAGTTAGGCAAAGCCTAGATACCCATGTTATCTAAAAAAAATGGCCTTTATGAATTATGTTGCTGAACTTATGTATATCATTGATGGTTCTTATCCCAAAAAAAATAATTGATGGTACTGTTTGAGCGTCTTGTAATTTCTTGCTACATGAGTTTGACAGTTTAACCCAAATTTAGCTGGCTAGGATTTGATTTAGCTTGCATTTGGCAAAAAATATTTACTGCCCGTTTGATTAAAATTTAAAGCTTTTTGCACTCTGGTGTACCCCGTCGTAATGTTATGTACTTTACTGTTGTGTAATTCTCACTTGATGTTAAACTAGATCTTGGGTGCAGATTGTTGCAATTATATGATTTTTTTTTATTGCATTGGCTCTAAAATTGCGCACCTCTACCAATTCTGAATTGTATCTCACACGGTGACTTTCTCCATCATTACTCTTGGTTAAATTTCCTCAGTTTCAATGGGGAACCTTAGGCCAGCTGGACATTCTCATATATTTCAGGTGATTGGTGAAGAGTTTATAATAGTGAATTGGTCCGGGTAGTTTTAGGGAGGTTGAAATGATTCATCTGTAGTGATAACCTTATACTTCAACCAGTTACTTGGTCTTGGTTTATAGCCCCCTGTGAGTGTTATAAACTTTGTTTATAGCTCTCACAGCCGGTCCCCTGCGCGGATGTAGGAGGGGTTGCGTGGTAGCCTGGTAGGTGTGACGGCCAACACGTTTATTCTAGTCACATCTTCATGACATAGTTTTGGCACTAAGGCTATGTTGTTGTTGTGGTTGTTGTTTTTATTTGGTCTTGGTCAAATATTCTTTCAATTACAAATGATAAACTTACTTTGATACCAAAAAAAGTTGATTATCGGTTGTTGGTTTCTTATGCAACTTATTTTTACAGACTGCCTATAAGACTTACTGCTGAATCCTGAGAGGTAGAACTGTAGAACTAGTAAAACGTGCTTTATGAAGACAATTGCATAAGGTGAAGGTGTGAAACAGTTGAGTTTGGGGCAATGCTTTTGTCGATAATTGTTTTTTTGTATTAAAAAAATAATAGAATTTCAGGAAAGTTGTAAACAAATAGTGTTTGCAATTCGCATGTTCGTTTGACGCGTGATCATATTCCGAATATCTTTCCTTTCTCATATGTCTGATGCCATTGAATGCTGCAAATGATATTGTCTTACCATAGCAATTACTTTATCCTCAGGCCACTACACTGTACAAGTTAGTTGCGGAGCGGGGACCTTGGAGTTCCTTGTCTAGGTGGGCACTAGAGGCCTACTTGAAAGGGGACATAGGTAAAGCTTTATTGTTGTACTCCAGAATGGCAGAACTGGGCTACGAGGTGGCCCAAAGTAATGCTGCATGGATCCTTGATAAATATGGGGAACGTAGCATGTGTATGGGAACATCTGGATTTTGCACAGACACAGAAAGGCATCAAAGGGCACATTCTTTGTGGTGGCAGGCTTCTGAGCAGGGCAATGAACATGCAGCCTTATTGATAGGAGATGCATATTACTATGGCAGGGTATGTCTCCCATTTCTTCCTATATTTTTTTTATTTATATATTGTATTGCTTCTTTGATTCAAACATCTAAACGAGCCTTTACATTCTATGCCGGTTAGCGCGAAGCCGTGAACCCTCCAAGATCCGTGCATGACTGCGTGTACACATTACACATGCACCATATAACATGCACACTCATAGGTAGACAAGTGTGCACAAACACATTCACTCATCCTCACCACTAAATATCTTCATGAATCCTCTCCCTCCAGTTGCTTTTCTCAAGTATCATTTTCTGGTCCTATTCAAGCACCTTTTTTCTACCAATCAACTTAATGCACGTACGCACCTCCCTTCTTGCTCATGCTACCTTGTTAGACTTGTCCTTCTATCCTTGTGACGCGGAGATTGTATGGATTACTTTGCACATGGCCAGACAGACGTAGACAAAGCCATTCCCACCTATTATGTCTTGTCATTTCTCATCTTATCTATCTTGGTATGCCTACATAATGAACCTTTTGGGTGGCCAAACATTCTGTAACATACAACAATTCAATCTTCAGTTTCATTCCAATTTGAGAAGCATGTACAGATGACTCAAAATGGCACTTACATTTCTTCATTTCAACCAACCCACCTATTCAATATGACTTTGGTCCCTATTGTGCTAGTCTTTCAGCCGAAAAATTATGTGGCGACCATACCTTGAATCTTTAGCAACTTGAAAAGGGAATGCTCAGCAGTTCATGGATTGTTGATTTTCTCTTCATCTTTTATAGGGAACGGACAGAGACTATGAGCGAGCTGCTGAGGCTTACATGCATGCAAAATCTCAGTCTAATGCACAAGCCATGTTTAATCTTGGGTACATGCATGAACATGGCCATGGGCTTCCGTATGATCTTCATCTCGCTAAACGTTACTATGATCAAGCCCTTGAGAATGATCCAGCCGCTAAATTACCTGTTACTCTGGCGCTTTCAAGTTTATGGATCCGGAAAAATTATGGTGACACTTTTCTGGTAAGTTTATCTTCATGCTTTATCAATTTACATTTGTTTGCTACATCTCAGTCAAATATGTTTGTATACTCCTTCCATCCCAACGTGAAAGAAGATGACTTGTCAAGTTCAAAGTATACTTTGATTGTTATGAGAAACATCAATTTCTGTAAGTTGTAGCAAAAAGAAAAAACTATGCCTTAGCTTGAAGACTGTAAATAAGCAAATGTGGCTTTTTTTTTTTGAGATGGAGAGAGTAATACTTATCTTTCATCTCTACAATCCTCTAGGACGCAGGGTTGTGAATCTGTCGCTCTATGTTAGTGTTTTTACTGTGTCCTCCTTTTACTTTCCGTTCTGCGCTTCTGTGATCTTAATTTGATCTAATATAATTAAATCATCACTTATGTGGCAGGCCTACTTGTCTATCATCTAAAATTGTTGAGCTCTTTTTTGCGACTTTAACCCATCCGCATCTTAGGATGTTTCTTGTTATGATAACCAATTATTTGGATATCACTTTTGTGGGGGGTCTGGTTGTCAACCTTCTCAAATGATGAGTTTTTTTCTTGCATCTTTCATTCTTCTTCTTGAGTTGCTTAAGGTTCAAGTAAAGAGTGATTAATGACCCCTTAAGCATCTCTTGTTGTACTGCATCTTGCACCACCGTGGTGCATCTTTTTTCTTTTGGAAGAAACATTACTTTTCATTGGGATAGATTGACATTTCTGGCCTCCTTTTAGGAACACTTCAATTACAAATTTACAACGTAATTGGGAGAATTTGTAACTTTTTTTATAGATAACATGGGTATCTAGGCTTCGCCTAACTAATCCCATGGGCCTTGAAGTTGACCGGAAAAACCTCCAGTGGCCTTGAGGAGACTCAAACTTGGGACTTCTGTAATAAATCTCAGAAGTCTTACCAACTGAGCTACCCACTCAGAATTTGTAACTATTACCTGAGAGGATATCTTATTGTCGTTAATGTTTCTTAATAAAATTTTTTTTATAGAAAAAAAATATGCTAGTCGTCACTCCATAAAAGCCCACTTTTTAGGGGAGAAAATAGCATTCGATGGGAGTTTGAGGAAATTACTCAACATCCCCTTTAAATTTGAGGAGTTTCTCCCTAATTATGAAGGTAGTACCTTTTTAGTAAGATCTTGTATGCGTACTACCTTTCGAATTGGGGAGAAGTTTTGTTCGTGTAGTTCTTGTTCTATAGGTGCACATTATATTTTATAATAAGATTTATGTAGGTTGTTCGTGGATTTTTTCCTTTTTTTTTACGAGGATGTTGAGCAATTTTCTCCAACTCCCATTGACATTTATTTACCCCTCTAAAAAGAATGCTTTGATGGAGTGATGGTAGGCGTAGTGTTTTTTTTTTTTTGTGAAGTGGTTGACTTTCGTCCATTGCCTATGAAAATGGAAGACTTATTACCGGACTAAGAGCTCGTTTGGTTAGCTAGTCCTAAGTATAGGAATTGTAAATTCATGGGAAGCACAATTTTTGTTGTTGTTGTTGTTGTTTGTTTAACAATAATTTATGGGAATTTCTATCATTGGAATTGCATGTTCCAACCTAATGTGGGAAGTCACTTATCTTGAGGAACCTCCTCCTAAGTAGGATGTACTTCCCTACTCACTTTCCATGATTTGCTACTTACCAAGGGAACCCAAACAAATTATAGGTTAATTCCTAGGAAGTGCTAATGCATGTGGTAAACTACTTCCCATCGGAATTGTAAATAAAAGTGGCTAATTAACCTTCCAGTACTTCTTGTTTTTAGTGAAGTTGTGGGAAGTCAATATTTTAATGAAACAAAGTTATGGTCAATCTTGTAGACAACGTGGGGAAGTGTGGGATATCCTCACCACTCCCAGCACGTTAATTGAATGAGAATTACACTGGATTGATATGGATGTTGTTGTTGGCATAAAGTAGGCAATGAGGCTTAGAGTTGATTCTGTTGGTTTGGAAAGTGGTATTCATCTGTGATTGTTTTTCCTTGTTTTCTGTTTTTGTTTACGATTTTTTTTTTGCTTTTTTTTAACCTAACACCAATTATGGTGATTTTTTTTTGTTTAAGAAGTGGAAAAACAGCTTACAAAAACGTAAACAAACTGGCCATTAATCCCCTTGAAATTTTAGCCGGTGCAAGATTTCAATAGAGCAATTTTTATTTTTTTTGTGGAAAGGCAATTGCGCCTGTCAAAATTGAGCGATTGCATTTTAGTTTCTCTATTTAGACCTTTGTTGTGGAAGGGAGTAGAGCCCCTTGAGCAATTACATTTTGCTTTCCACACTCAGACCCGAATATAGTCTCTCTATTTTGATCTTTTGTCAATTGAATTATCAAGCTTAAGGTGGTTACTGATTTGCCTTCTATTTGGGAATGAGGGATTGGAAATAGTGAAGAATAGGTTGTCTGGGACGGGATTGGTATGGCTGGCTGTGTCTCATTCGAATTGTTAGGGACCAGGTTGCTGGGTAGGGAAGGAAAATTTAAATGCATTATGAGGGAGATTTTCTTAAGGTCCTGGGCAGGAGGTGGTGCGTGTGTGTGTGTGAGGGGGTGGGGGGGGGGGGTAATTACTTGGAAAACTTATCTTGTCATGAAGTTGACACCCATGGATTGGTGATTGGCACTCTCGCTGACCCTTTTTGAGTGCTTTAAGGTATCAAATTCTGGAAAACCTATAGACTTGAAGTACATAAACCAATCTTTTGGTGAAAGGTCACTCTCTTTTCTTTTTTTTTGATTTCCTTAGAATAACTGAGAATATCTTTCTTCTTTATTGTTCTGGGTTGGTCTGCATACATCTCAACCCTCTGGATCCCCACTTGATAGGATAGACTACACTAGTTTGGTGATGATGTTCCTGTCTGAGTGCTTGTCTGTCGTCAGCACGTACATACGTGCTTCTGACGTTTGTGCCTCTGCCTCTCATAGTATTGGATCATGCTAGCCAATCTTGAGATTGAAGCTGTGTTGTGGTTATTCTCTGCAGGCCACTCACAGTTGTTATCTCATTGAAATGATCCCTAAAAGAAAAATAATTCTGAGTAAGCTGACTGAAAGAGTCCTTAGCTAAGTGTCTAAGCCACATGCTTAATTGGAGTGGCATAGGGGAGTGCAATTTGAAGTTGTAGCAGAAAATGTTCGGGTCAATTATTTGTTTTGTGGAAATTTGAACAAGATTTCTGAGGCCTATCAGTCTTTTTTGGCTACTGAGTACTGAATCCTTCTACTGCTTCTAGACTCGATTCCAATTTGGGCAACAGATCAGCAGCATCCCCCCCC
>ONZK01001283.1:76190-88369 GCA_900322385.1 Pharnaceum exiguum | reverse complement strand
GTAGGAACTGACCATATTTGTAACTTTTTTAAGGTGAACAGCTTGTTCTTCTGTATTATCATAAAAAAAAGGTTGACTGGAAGTTTACACCCATGGATTGCATGCATATTTTCTCTCTGGTTGCCCTCATAAAAAAAATCTACTCTGTGGCTGATTTTGATTGTTTGAAGGTATAATCAACTAAACCAAGCTTTTCCCCTCAATAAACCAAGCTTTTCGTAAAAGGTTACCTGGGAGGGTTTTTTTTTCCCGGTCAGAATGACTGGTAATATCATCCTCTTTTTTCTTTTTTGATTTGGGTAGATTTGCATTCATCTTGACCCCACTGAGATGGAAAACACTTGTAATGTTGTGTGATTTTCCTAGTTGGGACTTGGGGAACTTGAGTTGTGGTATCAAGTATGGCTACTTAATAAAGACATGGCAGATAAGATATGAATCAAATTGAACTACTTTCCTGTGAAGTTGAGCCTCAGATCTGAGAGTAGGTGTGACTATATTAGCTTAATTATCTAGTAGCCAATTCTTTACCTTGCAAATAACAATGTCACCACAGGAGTACTATGTTCCTAAACTAGCTCATCTCTGCACTTGTTTCATGTGATTGATTGTGCGTTTGTGTGTGTGGATGGCTGCTTGTCAGGCGTGTACACCTGTACTTCTGTACGTGTTTGCTTGTGCACTCCGCCTCTCACGATATTAGCCAATCCTCAGATTGAAGTTATGTTGTTTTGTGGCTTTCATGCTCTCTCCGGCCGGCCACATATATTATCTCATTGAAATGATACTTAAAATTTAAGGCATTTTGAATAAAATAACTGAAATATCCCTTAATTACGCAGCTAAAACAACAACAACAACAACAACAACAACAACAACAACAACAACAACAACAACATCTCAGTCTTATCCCATCTCAGATGGGGTACTGAGGGAGTCTGATGTACGCAGCCTTACCCCTTAGTTACGCAGCTCAGACACATAAATAATAGGAGTGACAAAAGGGCTGCAGTTTAAAGATGTGAAAATATAAGTTTGCACACTTATTTGCTGTTGTGGGAATGTGAACAAGTTTTGTGAGGCATCTCAATCTTGTCATTTTGTAAATAGGACTAAGAATTTGAGATATATGTAGTATTTTGTATTTACTTTTTTGGCTACTGAAGTGTTTTAGTGCTTTGAGACTCATTTTCAAACGTCACTGTTAAATCAGCAGCGCTCGTTCTCCCCCTGCTTCCCTCTCGGAGTTCTTTTCTCCCCTCCTCCCCCCACTGTCCCGTCCTTTTGAATCTTCGATCTCTCTAAAATCTTGATAGCAAGCAGCCTGTTAGTCGCATAGGGTATTAACGAATATCCCTTGTGGACACAATTAACAAGTAACATGTACAATCAAGAATATTGAGTCAGGCATTGTACCATGTGATTCGCATGGGAATTCCTATTCCTTAAACATGTAACGCTGACCTTTGACTTCGTGGCTTCACTTGTTATACTGAGTTACTAACGATGACCTTGTCCATATGATGATTGCAGGTACGCGTAATTGATTCTCTACCCGAAGTCTATCCTAAAGTGGAATCGTGGGTTGAGAACGTTCTCATGGAGGAAGGAAATGCAACAATTTTAACACTTTTTGCTTGCCTAGTGACGGTTCTTTATCTTCGTGAGTGGCAACGTAGGAATGCTGTTGCTGCTCCAGCTGATGAAGTTGCTGCACAACCGCAGCTTGATGAGCACTTCAACGACATACCACCCCAGGGGGTGGTAATGTAGTGTGGAATAATGTACAAGGCCTTTCTTTTCAGAAAATTTCAACTCGTCTCTGTCTCTTGTATTCCTCTCCGTTTCTTTTTGCTTTCCTTTGGTAGATTTGGGGGTTTGGACTTGGGGGAACACAGGAGCCTTGCAAAAGTAATACACTAGTGAAAGTAGTTCATTGCTCTAAACTTGTGAATAGACTTAGGCCACACCTTTCCTTTTAACAATGGCAAGCTCTTTTTTTTTTCTTTCTTTGAGGGGTCAAAAGCGCAGTATATGTAGGAGACTAATTCATATAAACATTTCTCTTGATTGTAAATTGTAAGACTGGTAATTTAAAGTGAGCATTTTCCAGATAGCTAGAGGCTTTGACATGCTTTATATGTAATGCGTTCACATCATTTGATGCAGAAATTGTTTCTTAGTTCGTTCTTTCAGAAGGTGAAATGCAACTTCAAAATGCACGGCTTTCAGATGATGGGTTACTGTTGCTTATAGTCACTACTCACTATATTGAACTGTATTCCTTCCTATAACTATTGATAAAATAAGATCTCTCTTGGAATTTCCAGAGATGAGTTGTGAATTGTGATCGCATCTCGCCAAAAAAAAAAAAGAAATGAAAGCAAACTTTGTATATTTCATGTCAGTGGACTTGTCCCCTTACCCCCAAATGAGACGCTTCAATTTGCACGATTATTTCGGAAAATGAATAAAATAACAAATAAAATAAGGAAAACTAGTACAATCTCAAGGATATATTCTATCATGCACGATGTTCTATAATCCGCAAACGAAGTAAGCAAATTAGCAAAGCATTGCTTTCGAGCAAAGCCCAACTTAATGACAAATGCCAATTCCAAAACAGCAGTCACTGGCACGACCCTAACAGAATCTTTAATTTACAAGCAAAAATAAAAAAGAAAAGAACTCAACTGAAATAACAAACAGTCAAACACACTTGACAGTTGAGAGTTAAGACCCAAAAGGCCAAAATGCAAAAGCCAGATCGCAAAGGTTAACTGTATCAAGGCGCGCTCATAACAGAATTGTACCGCCATATATAACAACTTTAACAA
Source organism: Pharnaceum exiguum (assembly GCA_900322385.1). Taxonomy (NCBI): domain Eukaryota; kingdom Viridiplantae; phylum Streptophyta; class Magnoliopsida; order Caryophyllales; family Molluginaceae; genus Pharnaceum; species Pharnaceum exiguum. The sequence goes on along the minus strand of ONZK01001283.1, from coordinate 85,532 downwards.
CTCAGTGAAGTAAATACATTCTTACTATTCACTGTACCAGATCACACTCAGTTCTCTCTGCAAAATATTGCAACAGGTTGCTCTCACATCTCAAGCATCCTTCCAACACCAACACCACAACAACAAGAAAACCAGTGCAAGAATAAGAATCCTACAATGGAGCAAACCCAGCAACAGAACGTCCAGACATTCAAGAAACGCAATCACGCCCTCGCTTTCGCCAAGCCGGAACCAGAGCAGTTTCCAGAACATCTTCTGCAGAGCAACAAACGCATGCGTACCGGAACCACCAATGACACACATGATCATCCAGCTGACAGCCCAATGTTGCAGTCTTTCGAGCTCTCGGGGAATAACAACAGGTTTCTTTTGGGGTCACAGCCACAGTGGGGTGAGGAGTTCAGAAGGGAGAAAGTAGAGCACTGGCTGTTTTCGCCTGGTAATCACATGAACAACCTGAAGAAGAATCAACAGAAGAGGGGCAGGCATTGGTTGAAGGCGGCCGTGGCGGGCGGGTGGCAGAAGCTGAGAAGGGAAAACTGGGGCTGGACAAAGGAGAAAGTGAAGGCTTTGTTTGGAAGCAAAGATGGTGGTGATGATGATGAGTTTCAATGGGAGATTGTACACATTCCTGATCCTCTTTCAGTTCCTCTTTCTCTTACTGGTCCTAACTTCAGATTCACTGCTGTTTAGCTTAATTGTTTTCTGTGATTTTGCTGGAAATGTATGTCAGTATATGGGCATCTAGTTATGGCTGATTTTAAACATTGTACAAAGGATTTAGACCTTCTGTTAAGTGCAGATATCATATGCAATGGTACATTTCGTTTCTTGATCGAATTAATCCTTAGTCTGTTGATCTGTCCTCATTGATTGATATAAAAATGACAGTGTTTCAACTTCCATTTTACTAAAATTGTCTCGCCGCATTTTTCATTTTAGTTATGGATTGTCTACCTGAAGCTTTCTGTTAGTTTCTTATGTGAATACTTTATATTATAATGCTGCAATTTTTTTTATTGTTGATGGAGTAAGTATCAATATTAAGCATTGCTTATGCAAATGTACCTCTTGCAATTGTTACCTTATCTAACCAATTGATGTGAAGCTTGATCGCCAATTTCTAAAAACGTCTGCAGAATAAATAAAATTATATTTAGATTCAGCCATCACAAAATTGTAGTTACTGGTGATCAATGATTAGTCTCACAGTCTGCTAATTTAGCTTTAACAATCTCCACTAGGCGTTGCTCCATCTCGACATATTGTCCATTGGTACACCTGCTGGTGTTCAGTTTGGAAAGGTTGCCTTGAGAGTGATCCACTTTTAGTGCCATAAAAGTAATGCAATGGCACTTTCTATGATTAACAATGAACATGACCAAGTGTTTATCTTGGTGGTCCTAATCCTAGATCTTCTACATCTTTACTGTGCTTGGACACTTGGACAGCTCTGTCAATGAACAGGATCCCATGCCCCTTTCTCCTGCACAATCTTGTTTAGCTGAAAGCTTTCTGGCATGGTAAACTGTGCATCAGCATCAGTTCTGAGTAATTAAACACTACCCACATCCAAGCATGTATGGGCTTACTTTGTGCTTCTCAAAGTTTTCATACAAACATGCAATTAAGCTTCTTCAACTTCTGGTGAGACCACACACTAGGTTGCATTTGAGGATGCTTCTGCTATGGTTGTAAACTTGTAATCCTAGAAAGGAGGTCAGAATGAAAGGAAAACAGCTCTTCTTCAAGACCTCAGAGTGGTTCTTTATTACGACACCATCCCATCTTGGCCAGAACTTTGTCAACCGATGTGAAATCAAGCCTCCCTCTATTTCAACCAATGTACCTCCTTTGAAAAAGTAAAAAAGGGGCTGCCATTGTTGTTGAGACACTTTATTTCCACAATTTTTTTCGAACTTTTTCTTTTGAGAAGGTATGTCCAAGCTTTAAATGAAGCTACTTGATAGATATGGACATACGGATGATACAAACAGTGACATCCTACCCAGTACCCACAGCATGTAATGATTTGACTATATGTGTCTTTATTGATGACAGGTAAACCAAATTGTCGTCGAAGACAAACCTAGCTAATATATAGCATCCACTTTACCATCCATGAAAATTAGTATTCTCAGGATGATGAACCATTTTGTGCATTAGTTCTTGTTCACATCAGCTACCCCCTAGAGATGTGACATTCCTAACCTCTCTGTCGTTTCTAGTACCATCATTCTACAAATCAAAGTTAAATAACCTGGCAGTGCATAGTCAAATGTAATCAACCATCAAGCAATAACATATCAGCTAGGAAGATGAAACAAAAGGACTGATTAGGCATGCAAGGTAATAAAGAGCCGGAAAAACGAAGAAGAGTTAGGGGGTTGAGTGAGGGCTGTTGCTCTCCTTCATGTCCTTCAATATCTGTAATGTACTCAGGGCCAAGGAATGCTACTAAATGGTGATGTTTCTCTAACATTGAATGCTTTCTCTGATTATGCTTGGGCAGCTTGTTGGCTTACAGTCACGGATAATATTTTGCTCTTTGGGAGGCTCTCCTGTTAGCTGGAAGTCAACAAAACAAAGCACTGTCTCCTAATCGTCCTCTGAAGCTCAGTATATAGCAATACAACGAGCAGCTTTTGAGGTTATTTGGATGGTTGGTTTGCTTAATGATCTTGGAATTAATTGTTTCAGAACTGTCACTCTTAACTGGATAATTAGAGTGCATTGCATATAGCTCGAATTCCTCTTTTTCACAAGAAAACGTTGCACATTCACATAGATTTTTCACTTTCCTAGAGAGAAGATCATGGAACAAAGATCTGATGCATTTCTCTAATAACTTGCCTACGCAACATCAGTTACCTGATATTCTTTCCAAGATCCTTCCTCGTCCTAAATTTAGGCAACTTGTCAAATTGGGCATGTATCAGCCACCCCCTGCTTGAGGGGGGTGTTGATGGATGAAGAATAAGTGGAGGAACGGTTTCTCCCGCCATGTAAATGCAAGACAACTCACAACAGTCAACAGGCAGCTCAAAGTGGACTATAATAATAAGTTCGTTAACATAGATAGCTTACTAAATGCTAGTCAGTTAGACAGCTAGATGAGGTCTATAAATACTACATAAACAATACTGATTTAAAGTCTGTAACAAGTTGAGCAGTTGTAAATTTATAATGATATTCTTTCCTTATGATTTTGTTCAATATAATTCAGAAATTATCAGATTCATCAGAAGATATTCAGAACAAACCTCAACTTTGCCTTGAACTCGATCATCTGACAGATAACTAACTTTTACACAAACAATTCATAAACTGTCAACAGAAGTAAATCTCCAGGTTCAGCTTATTGGAATCAATCATGGGATAATAGAAGCATTTGATATCAGCTTGCAGATGCAAATTATGTGGTTGAATAATGACTTACGTGTTCTAGAGTACATAATAAACCTAGTTATTCTTGGATTTTTCTTGATTGACAATCAACCATTCTTTATTTTGAGAACAATCAACCATTCTTTAGTACACCGGTTGAAATTGTAATTAATAACAAGGTACTTAATTAATCTTTGTGCTAATCTTGTTTTTTTTTCCAGGCATATCACACAAAATGTAGGCATGCATTGTGGACCACTCATCTTCTTTTTTTATTTCATTTTTCTTAAGAAAAACAATACTTGGCCCTCTCCCCCATCCCTTCTCGGGCCGGTACCTTGGGCGGACTCCCCTCTCTCCCATCCCCTCTCGGGCCGACTTTCGACTACCCTTCCACCGTCCTACCATACCCTTCCGTCCTCTTTATCGCCCTAACCTCCTATCTGCCACCACATGTTTTACAATCCGTCGTGACGGATAATAAAGTCTGTCATCACAAATATTAAAAATTGTCGTCACGGATATTAAAAATTCTCATATCCGTCGTGACGGATAATGACGTCTGTTAACACAGATAAAACGAGTGGTCCACAATGCATGCCTGATTTTTTTGTCCTATGCCTGAAAAAAACAAGGTTAGCACATTTATAAGGTAACTAATAAAGCATGTATTACAATAGTTTGACAAAAAGCACGCGGTGTAAACTTATACTGTTGAAGAATCGGATATTGACAATAGAAATTTATACTATAATTCCTTCTCGATCTATATATGTATTTATATTCTTAATAATCTTCTTCACTAATTACAAAGTGATTTTTATAAAGTGATATTTATATGCCATTACTCCGGTTACTTCTACTTTATTGTACATTATTTTCTTCTCCTAATTGGTAATATATTTTTCATCTTATATATAATAAGCATTTTTTTTATCAAAAACCATTTGATATATCTATATTTATGAATAAAGTTACAATCATCTAATCTAAACTAATTTCTTTCAATATCCTAAAAGCTAGCTACTAAATTAGAACTCTAGGTCTCTAGTTAAGCGTACAGGAAGCTAACACGTACACCCTTCTCAACAAAATTAGTACTCCCTCCGATTTTCTCTTTTCCTATGGATTTATACTTTGGGATGATTTTTATTTAACTTATAAATTTCCTTATTTAGGCCGGACCCATGCATGAAATGACCTCCCTACCCCTCTCTCACATCCCCTCACATTGGCTATTTTTTAATTGCCCACTACCTACCCCTCACCCAATATTTTATATACCCAATAAAGACAATATGATAATTTTACCCTCACTTTTGGGGCCTCCTAAAAACTTGTGCTAAAGTGATCCATAAGAAAAGAGAAAACCGGAGGGAGTACTCTACTACTCCGCATATATATATATATATATATATTAGTATTTTTTTTTTCTTTTTTAACCATCAAGAAATTGTATTTAGCCATAAAAAAAACAAGAACGAAAAGAAAGAAATCGGATTTAAACTGACAACAATACACCTTCCTGGCCTCCTCAACGAAATCAGTGCCCCGACCGGCGACCACGCTTCTCCTCAATCCAAGTTATCATTTCTCTTTTTCTGGGTTCATTTCATTTCATCACAATCACAACCAATACAAATACAATGGCCATTTTTCGCTTCCTTCATCAAATACACAAAGCAAAAAACCACAGTTGTTTAAATGCAATCATTGTACAAAGAAGAAGGGATCTTTCAACAATACCCAGTAGTAATTATTTCAAGTCTAATAATGACGACTCAATTTTGCCGGTTTTAATAGTGGGTGCTGGCCCTGTTGGCTTGCTTCTTTCTATCTTGCTTACCAAATTAGGTGACAAGCTAAGCCCTTCTTAAACCCTTTTTGTCTAATTAATATAATATTTGAGCATTTTATTGTTTGTGAATTTTGGCTTGTGGGTGTTTTCTTTCTCTTTTATTTTTGGTTGAGGAATGATAATGTTGGAAAAAGAAATGCTATATATATTTTCAGTAATGTTATTTTCTGCTGTTTGGTAATTAGAAATTCACTTTTTGTGATGATAAGAATGATCTTATAGTATGCTGTGGGAAAGGACTGTATCTATCATTGAAAGTGTGCTTCTGCTCACTTGTGTGGAAAACTAAAATCGAGTTAGGGATAGGGGGAGTGTAAAGGTACTTGTTTCAGTCTAGGGGTTTATGTAGCAGTGTTGCGGCACCATCCAAGAATAGCTGGACAAACCTCTTCTTCTTATAGCTGTGTTGTTACTTGATGAGGGTCATTCCAAGAGGCTAAGATTGTAAAGCATATTGACATAATGTGTGATTGAGGCGAGTTCTTGGAGTGGGCTAGAGGGCGTAATTAAAAGTATACAATTGGACATTCAGAAACAGATCTCATTATTTTGCCAAGGTCAGGCGTCGTTGTGTGAATTGGGATAGTGGGAATTGAGGTGGTTGTTAAGTATTACCAGATAATTGGTTGTGTAGATAGTTGGTTCATTCTGAGTGGGAGTGTATCCGCCTATCCGGGTGTGTTTCCAAGTCCTTGTCATAAGGTAATAATGGCTAGTAACACTGTGTGAAGACGAAGATTGGGGGATTGGAAATAATGATGTGTGAGTTCTTATCTGTTGCTCTTGAGACTACAATGTGAATGAGAAGAGGAATTTGGAATCAGCCTGCCATTTTCGGTAAACAAAAGGAATAAAACTTGTAATGCTTGCCCCTTTAACTGAATTCAGTTTCTTTTTCAATACTTGTTGGGTTGCTTGATACGCGGGAAGTAACATACACCTATCCCTGCCATTGGGGAAAAGAAAGAAGAAAGGCTGTACTAACCGCTATAACGGTGTTTCTTTCTTTAAGAGGGGGGTTGTCCAATCTTGGTTGGGTTGCTTGATCAGTGGTATCTGAAATTGAGTTGCTTGATTAGTTGGAAGTAAACTATACAGTTACACTTTGTACTGCCATTGAAAAAGAAATGAACTTATACCATGTACCCCCTTAACTGTCCGTATTTTTTTTTCACAATTCAACTTTTTTGTAATACAATTAATTTTTTTTGGTCCTACTCAGGTGTTAAATGTGCAGTCATAGAGAAGAGTAAGGCCTTCTCCAGACACCCTCAAGCTCACTTCATTAACAATAGATCCATGGAGGTAATCAGCATTTCAACTGAGTACTTACCTGGAGTGAGTTTACTTTTGTGGTATCCTGAAGTTGCACTTCTCCTTTTCAATTAGAATTATTTCTCAGGTCTTCCGGAAGGTAGATAGTCTTGCTAAGGAAATTGAACAGTTTCAACCGCCAGTGGATTTATGGAGAAAGTTCATCTACTGTACTTCTCTGTCTGGTTCTGTCCTGGGCTCAGTTGATCATATGCGACCCCAAGGTATTAACTATTAAGATGTCTAATTACAGTTGATAAAGAAAACCAGCTGTTACGATAGAATCATAAAACTAAATATAATTCTTCCATTTCACTTTCTTTGTGCCGAGAAGGTGTTGCTGTGTCATTTGCCTGGTTAGTTTTTAACCTAAGGATGTGAAGTGATATAAATCAATATCTCTTGTTATTGTGTTTCCTCATTTGGTTAGAACATGATTTGCTGTTGTGAATCAACCTTTTTTTTGGCTTGTCGCCTTATTCAAATTATTTTCTCTGCAGATTTTGAGAAAGTTGTAAGCCCAGAAACTGTAGCTCACTTTTCTCAGCACAACCTCACTAGGCTTCTACTCAAGAAACTTGAAAATTATGATTTTCATGTACATGACATGGATGAATCTGATAGACCTGTCAAAGAGAGGGAGATACTAATGGGTCATGAATGTTCGTCTTTTGATGTCACTGATCAATGTATAAATGTTACCTGTTCTATCCAAAAAGAGGGACGGACAGTGAAGAGATACGTTCAGTGTGGCATTCTTGTGGGCACAGATGGTGCTGGAAGTACAGTGAGGAGACTTGCTGGAATTAAGATGGAAGGTGAAAGGGACCTGCAGAAGCTAATTAGTGTGCATTTCATGAGTAAAGACCTGGGCCAATATCTACTCAAAGAAAGGCCAGGCATGCTTTTCTTTGTTTTCAATACAGAAGCTATAGGAGTTCTTGTCGCCCATGATCTTCAGAAAGGAGAATTTGTGCTTCAGGTGATTAGAAGTCAAAAAAATGAGATGAGTTAGCTTCTTCTGTAGAAAGTATTTTGCTCATCCTTCTGATTCTCTTTTGTGAGATTCCAGATACCATTTTACCCTCCGCAGCAGAAAGTTGAAGATTTTAGCCCAAAGGTACTTTTCCACCTTCGCCAGACAAGACTTCAGCTTTAGTAACTTCTAAAAAAATAAATTTTGTTGACTTATAGGAGTTGAACTGTTCTTGAAGTCCTCCTTCTTTTTCTTTTTTTTTTTAAACATAGACAGGGAGATGTTCCTTAAACCTAGTGACATCAGCTACCTAGTGTATTCACTTCATCTTCAATTGCATATGTTTATGGTTTGTTTACGTTTTGTCAGATGTGTGAGGAATTAATTGTGAAACTAGCTGGCCAAAAGTTTGAGGATGTAGCTGTACTTGATGTTAAGCCTTGGGTGATGCATGCGGAAGTTGCTGAGAAGTATTTGTCCTCAGAAAACCGAATTATTCTAGCTGGGGATGCGTCTCATCGCTTTCCTCCTGCTGGTGGTTTTGGTGAGTTCAGTTGTTGATAGAAGTTTACTCCTTATCGCTTGCATCAATGATCTGTATTCACATACTGGCATTATAATATGTAGGCATGAACACTGGCATTCAGGATGCTCAGAATCTTGCATGGAAGCTTGCTGCTGTTGTCAATGGCGTTTCTCATACCACACTTCTCAAGACTTATGAAACAGAGCGAAGACCGGTATTGGCTATTGATTTCATGTGTATAGAAATATTTCTCCACATATTTCTTTGGCTTACACTTCTTTTGTCCATTGTTGACATATCACCAGATTGCTATTTCCAACACAAAACTCAGCATCCAAAACTTTAGAGCAGCCATGGAAGTACCAGCTGCCCTTGGTCTTGACCCAACTGTTGCTAATTCTGGTAGCCAGTGGTCATCCTTTTGAACTTTGCTATTTTGCATCTTCTTATCACACATAATGAGCTGCCACCTTTGCCTTCTTTGTCAACAGTGCATCGGGTGATTAATGACAGCGTGGGTGCTTTTCTTCCTTCTGGACTTCAGAGAGTGGTTTTGGATGGGTTATTTAGTCTAGGCAGAGCTCAGCTGTCGGAAGCTGTTTTGAATGACAGAAACCCAATTGGCTCGTCAAGGCTTGCTAGGTTAAAGAAAATTTTTGAAGAAGGAAAGAGCCTTCAACTGCAGTTCCCTGCCGAGGATCTTGGCTTCAGGTGCCACCTTTTGTCCAATCCATTCTTTCTTTTACTTGACAATTTAGCAGGGTTTGCTGCTATGTCATCAACTGAATGAGTGCATCTAAGGGCGTGTTCAGTGTAATTTGTTATTTTGATTGTTTTTTCCATGCACGAGTTATTTGTTGTTTTCTCTTTCCTGATTGATGCTGCTGCTGGATGAAAAGGATTTGTTAATTACATTGATTGATTATTTGCAAATATCACTTACTAAAATCTAGGTGCTACAGGTATTTGAAAGGAGCTGTCATGTCTGATAGACATGTCAAATACGATTCTGAAGAAGCTCCAACAGGTCGGCGGCGAGATTTTATTCCATCTTCAGAGCCAGGTTCAAGGCTTCCTCATGTGAAAGTCAGGTTATTGCCTACTGTCCCCAATGCGGTATGTGGTGCATATTGTTTGTTTGTGTTTCTTGTAATAATTGCCTTGTTGAAACTTCACATCCCTGAATTCCACGCTTTAATTTCTGAATATACTTTGCTGCATTGTTTTTGTGTGTGTGTGTGTGTGTGGGGGGGGGGGGGGGGGGGGGGGGGGGGGGGGGGG
>ONZK01001283.1:64020-75748 GCA_900322385.1 Pharnaceum exiguum | reverse complement strand
TCACAGGATGCAATCTCTACCTTGGACCTTGTATCTGGAGACAAACTCGAGTTCCTTCTCATAATAGCACCAGTAGAGTCATCCTACAATCTAGCACATGCAGCTCTCATGGTTGCTGCGAAATTCAAAGTTCTAGTAAAGTTGTGTGTTATATGGCCTGAAAACAAAGCTTGTAGCCTTCAGCTACAGAATCCAGCTTCATCTGCTATGGGTAATCGTGTAGATGTTGTGGAGGTCAAGAAGTCACAAGATTCACCTTCATGGTGGGATTTGTGTCAAATCTGTGACAGAGGAGCTATTCTTGTTAGACCTGATGAGCACATTGCTTGGCGGGCAAGATCAGAAATTCAAGACCCTGTTCGTGAGATGGAAAGAGTCTTCTCTGTTGTATTAGGCTATGTATAGAGAATACCAAATTAGGCTATGATGAAATTGGATAATGTTATCTTTGGCATATAGTATTTCGTTATGAATTATGATTAAAGCCCTAAGCAACTTAGTTGTAGTCCAAAACGCACCCGCCCAAGCATAGTAATATAGTAGTAAATAGCTTAGTTCCACCGCATTTTCTGAACTGTGAAATATTGCACAAACTGCTGTTCCAATTCATTAGCTATATATCAAGTCAGAAATTTTTGTGCCGAATTTGTTCACCACATAATACATAATTGACATACATTTGTTCTGTGGAAATGGGTAGTTTCAAAACATGAAGCCTCAAAGAGTTTTGTGTTGATCCAAAAAAAAACTGACTGCACATCCGGGAATACCTTCTTTTTTCTTTTTTTTTTTGCGCATATAAGTTTTACAATGCTTGTGGCTACTCAAGCTCTATATCCAAATTTATTTTACATCACATGAAAATCCAAGTACGCACATAAACGAATACGGTGCGTCTCATCTACAAAATGTCTGAACTATCAATTTATTGTGGAACCAAGGAGCATAGAACGCAGTAGTCTTTGCTGCGCAATTTTAACAGGGCGGCATATCTGGAGGTGGTGGCAGCACTTTGGAATTGGGGTCATCACCATCTTCCACGATGAAAGTCGTCATCATACCCCATGTAACGTGAGGCTCCAAATGACAGTGCATGTACCAAACTCCTGAATAAGAACTACCGTATTAACAAAGAATGCATCAATGTAATATAATTTAAACAAGCATCTGCAACTTTGCTAACTTACCAGGATTGTGGGCTCTGAATCTAATAGTTGTCCATCCGTTTCTTGGAACAATGACAGTGTTTTGAAAAGGAGGGTCCACTAAGTTGTAATTTTCGGGGTCCGTGTGGTTGTCAAAGTTGCCAAAACCGTATCCGACAACGTAGAAACTTTGTCCATGAAGATGCATTGGATGATCCAGCGCAGCCAGTAAGCTAGTGCCCTGGAAAGTCATCTCTACTGTGGTGTTGTATTTCAAAACTCTCACTTGTGTATCGATGTTTGGTATTTCGAGCCTTAAATCTTGAAACTCAGCAGTGAAGTTGAAATTCAGAGGGGGAAACTGTGGGAAATGTTTCCCAAACACTCCCCGGATATGGTAGTGATAAGCTTCTAATATATCGATCCGGGGTAAGACAAAGCTAATATTGTTCATGCTAGCAGCTATTCTACTCCCATTTGGTCCCGCGCATGTTCCATTAACTGGACAAGGCAATGCGTTAAACGAGATGGTGGTGATAATTTGTTGATCGATTCTTTTTGGCACATCTACTGGATGCTCCGCGCTGGCTAAGCTTCTGAGGCTACTAGTGAATAAATAGGTTGCATTGGTGTCATTGTAAAATAGAAGATTGGGAAGTACCGGCGTCGAGGATGTATTGGTTTCAGTATCATACTCTACAATAGCTGTGGTTGTGGAGTTATCAAAATCAGCACTAGGCCCTCCACTTTCGTTTGCTCCGGCAGTCAAATAATAGCGGCCTGGCGACTGGTTAGCCGTAAGCAAAACATCCATGGTTTGTCCAGGGCCTATTGAGAGGTAGTGGCTTATTAAGGGCTTAGTATAGCTTCCATCAGTCCCAACCACAGTTAGCGAGTGGTTTGCAACTGTAACGTACAAGATCTCGTTCATGTCCGCATTGATAATGCGGAGTAGAACGGTAGCTCCAAAACTAACTCGCAGCCGAAATGTATCTGTTTTCGAAAAGTAATTTTAAGAGTTGACGTGAGTACTGAAACCAAAAATCTGTTGCTTGAATGAAATTGACGCCCATCCAGCCATCCATTGCTAAGAACACGCCTTAGCAACAGATTTCGACAACTCAGCAACTGGATTTTGCCGTTGCTATTTTTATGTTATTTTGTAGTGATTACATAATACTCATTGGATTTTGATGTTATTATTATTTTGTACTGACTAACATAATACTCTCTGGCCAGAAGTTATAAGTAGTTATTTGGTTGTTTCGGTCTTACAAACCAATGTTTCAATGGGCACATTGATTTTTAACGATTTTTTCATTGCAGGTAGATTTCTCATTAAGGTACAAAGTGAGTCATTCTGAAAACAGTCTCCCGATTTGAAAATTTTCAAATCGGGGTAATACATCAGCAGGTTCCCTCAGTACCCTATGAGATTATACTAGGATTGTTGTTGTTGTTGGTCTTGTAAACAAAGACAATATATGACATCTAACTATCTAAGCAATGATTAAAGATAAGAGTGCTAATCCACAACACCCGGGGTGCTGATGGTTGTTGTCCTAGTTGTACAAACCAATGTGTGAAAGATACAAACCTGCACTCGAGCATGGGTAAAAGTCACCGGGTTGACCATTGATAGTAAATGCCTCTGAGTCGTTGGGTGTTCCTCCTGATGTAGTAAGTTCCCTCAACACCTCCATGACATCCCTAATCCACCATTCTCCTGAAAAACAGAAATAGTTGTCAATTTCATCGACGTACGTCGATCTATACATAATTCACGTGATAAACAATATAATGATTAAACTAAATTGTGAAATTACGTACGTACGTTAGTAACATTTTTTCCCCTCTCATTCTAATTGGTTTACTTAATTACCTAATATGATAGGCACTTCAAGATCAGGCTTCGGAAAAGGATAGGTAGTTCCTGATCTTGGGTAGATGATAATAGCACCATGAACGGTCGCTCTGGCCCAATCACTATGAGCATGCCACCACAGAGTCCCTTCCTCTTCCGAAAAGATAACTGTTTGTGTAAATTGTGAACCTGGTTGGATGGGACACTGAGTTATGTATTCAGGTCCGTCGGACCATGGGTTACGCGGCTGTTGTACTCCATGCCTATAAATTTGCAATGTAACATATATACATAACAAAGAAAATTCAGCTTTTCAATGTCAAGAGTGGAAGTTGTGGAAAATGACTAGAAAACTAGTAGTCATACCAGTGAATGGTAATGTTATCTGGGCTCCTGTTAATGAGCTTGACAGTAATAGTATCACCTTTGTGCACATGAAGTGTTGGTCCAGGGAACCTCCCATTTACAGTCAAGATGGGCTTAGTGTTGCATAGTCTTGTGTAGGGGGCTTCTTTCACCTATTTGATGATATTGGAAACGTCAACTAATTATACATGTGATAATTAAGCACGTACTCAAGCAACTGAACTTGCATTGTTTTATTGTTTCTGTTTTCGTTTTGAGATTTTACGATAGATGCAACAAAGCAACGAGCCAGCAAATAATCTCATATTGCAGCATGAAAATGAAATTCTTTATACTTAAAAAGAAATCAACAAGAAGATCGCCACGATTCATTAATCAATTGATCAACGATTATATGCATAATAATACTACTTTCAGGTGATGAGTACGTAGCTACACATATGTACTGTGTACATTGCATATTCATGAGTTAAGTAAAAACAAGACAAAAAATGTATACGAGTACATATCATTCAAATAAGATCCGATTATCCGAAGAAAAACCAAATGTAAGGCAAAATTGAACATAATACTTACAACCCAAACGAAATTAGACTGATGAGATGGGAGGATACAGTGGATGAAGATAAGCAGAGCGGAAGCAACACTCAATACATGTATCTGCAGCATCTCTACGTACTGCATGCATCTGTTACGTACTCAGTAAAGTACTCGTAGAGAAAAGTCCCGTAATGCTTCGTTGCTGAAACAAGATTTGAGAAACTTAATTATTATAGACCAAGGTTGCTGGAGTAATATTCTATAACAACACTTTACGGAATGGGAGTTGCTGAAAACGGGTGGAGAAAACTTGAAATTACTTCTGTTCTCCAGTTTGTAATTTATCCCGTAAAGGCATTAAATTAGTTGTTACATCCCTTCAAATTAAAAAAAAATAGTTGTTACATACTCTGTGAATGTCATTGACAAAAATATGTGTTTGCATAGAGCATTGGGATTGTCCAAATGGAAGAAGGTAATAGGATGACTCTCAAGAAGTGATATTCATGTGATGAGTTATCAAAACATAGTGTAATCAAGATTATTGATTTCGCCACCTAAAGATATGACCATTTATATGTATTAATTAAGAAGTTAATATAAATTACTCAAAAACTTAATTTAAGTTGGTATAATATAACTTAAAAAAATCTCAAAAAATAAAATTTAGATAACTATAATTTTACAAAATTTATTTTGACCATAATTGTTATGAAAAATATCACTTTTTGGAAAAGTAAATTAGAATATTAAAAATTAAACTCAAAAAACTTCAAAAAATATTTTAAAAAGTTTTTTGACGCATCATCATTTAATTGTGTTATATCATTCTAGATTATCTATATTTTATTCAGTTTTAATTACTTATACATCATTTATAGATTTTTTGTAGCTTTAATAGCGAAGATTGCTTGATGTAAAAAATGAATGGGCTAGAAAACATATATTACGATGACTCCCATAGATAGGGCTGTACAACTTCCGGTTTGGACCGGTAAACCAGACCAAACCGACTCGTTCGGTCCAGACCGGACCGGACCTACTAAGTATTCGGTCCGGTCCTCGGTCCTAGAATTTATGTAAATCGGTCTTCGGTCCGGTCCGGTCAAAAACCGGGTAAAAACCGGACCGGACCGAAACATGGATATACGTAATAAAGTAATTAAAAAAATGTGAAAGCTATATTCACTTTGCCTCACGCCCTCACTCCGCAGTCAGTACTAGTCACCACTCAAACATGAAGATCTCATACTCCCATATCTCATCAATCACCATTCATCACACCAACCTCCCCTCGTCATTAATCGTCGCTAGCCCAAAACCAAGTGAGCCAACTACTTCAACAGCCCACCTTCTATTGTCACCACCGCCGCATCAAGTCACCCGCTTCGCCTCTCACCTTCTCTCCAGCCTCGACAAAAGCTATCAGCCACCATCATTGGCACTCAACTCGATAAGCAGTCCTCTCGCTCAGCCATGGAGAGACTCACCCAACTCCGTCGATTCGCCGATGACAAGATTCCATAACGTATGAGCAAATAGTTAGAGTTAGCACTTATAAATTTAAACATTTATTCCCTTTTTTTAATATTTTGGATGAGATTGGGACTTATAAAACGATTAGATCTTGTGAAAGGTAATTGTTCTCTTTTTTCTTTAATAAGATACAGTACAAAGTCTACCGTATATCCATATGTGTAAAGATTAGTTCATGGCATTTTTTTTAGAAAACACAGAGTGGTCCAATTCGGTCCAGTCCGGTTTTAGACCGAACTTTCCGGTCCGATCCGGTCCGGTCTCAAGACCGGATTTGATCGGTCCGGTCTGCGGTTCTATAAAACAGTCAAATCGGTCTTCGGTCCGGTTCTGTCCGGTTCTGGACCGATGTACACCCCTACCCATAGGCCCATAATCCCATGGCTACCACTTCATGGGAGTCACCATACCTTCTTCCCTAACATTTTCTGTATGCAAACTAGGCCTAAATTCATATTAACGCCGGCTATGTACAAAGGCCCAAAGCAGTAGCAGATCTTGAATTATTTGAGTCTAGGGGTGCGGAAGAATGATTAATAAATATTAAATTTAGACATTAAACACTGATGACTAACAAAAGTTATAGTTCTCGAAAAAAAAAAGTTACAATTTACCAAAAAAAAATTACAATGTAACAATTATATTGGGTTATATTTATAAAATAGATTGGGTCATAATTAGAAGAAAAACACATTTATCCTTACAAGTTTCTAATTTTTAAGTATTATGTATCATTGTTAGTACTTAAAGTTACGATTTAGAGGGTAAACGAAGGGCAACCGTCGAGTTCGAGCCTCAGCGTATGTAGAAACCTTCATTGGGAGACTCACCCACCACAACTAGGTGTGCGACCCGACTCGGGTTTTGACGAGTCAGAGCGAAGCCCTGGTGAACAAAACGGGCAAAAAAAAAAAAGCCGCTCACAATCATCGATCCTTCATTATTAGTGCACAACCTTTCTTGCAATTCCTACAAAATCTAGCCAATTGATTTGCAGCTCATTCGCCAATTTCTACAAACATCTGCAGAATAGAAAGTTAAGTTATTCTGAATAATTAACCAATCACAAAATTTTAGTCACAAGTGGTCAATGTTTTATCCCACATATCGCTAATTCAACTCTTAACAGTCTTCACTTTTTGACGTTGCTCCATCTCAACATATTGCCCATTGGTTGCTGGGATTCGCGAGTTGTTCTGCCTTATGTCCCATAAATTACTACTGATACTAGCAGCTATGCAATGGCTTCTAGTCCTAGTTCTTCTGCATATCTACTGTGCTAGGACACCTCTGTCAAGTGTCAATGAACAGGTTCTCATGCCCCGTGTCCCCTTAAAGCCTTTCTGCTTACCTTCATCCAATCATCTAAGGCCTTTCAAACTTCTGGTAAGATCACACACGAGTTCACATTCAATTGTAATCCTAGATAGGGAGCTACAGCGAAAAGAAAAGGACTCTTACTCGACACTAAATCCCTCATTGTCTGAACTTTATAAAGTGATGTAAAATCAAGTTCTATCTCAAACCAAGTACTTAATCTTTCTTTTACAAACCAAGTGCTGCAATTTTTGTGGGATACTTTATATCCCATAATTTCTATCCTTTTTTTTTCTCCTGTGAGAACTTATTTCCAGCTTGATAGATACGATTGAATTATACAGTTCCACCCTAAAAAATAATGTAACAATTTTGACTCTCACATCCAGATAAGCCAAATGTTCCTCTACATGGCGAAGACAAACCTGATAAAGCATCTAGTATTCTAGTTTATCATCCATGAACAATTGAACAGTAGTTTTCTCAAGATGAGTTTCCTAATGAGTGTAGATCAATCAATTTGTGTACCGTATCATAAACATGGTGTTTGGTCACAGGCTCACAGCAGCAATCTCCTACAGATCATGTGCCCTTGCCATCGTCTCTGTCGCTTCCAGTACCATAATTCCACAACACATAGTTAAATAATCTGGCAAAGTCAATGCTATCAATTAACCAAATTCATATTCATCTATCTGTACATATTAAAGGCTAACTATACGGTTAGCTATCAAGCTAGGAAAATGAGACAACATGATAGAGATGGCATGGAGGGTGTCAAGTGCAAGAAAAAGAAGAGTTAGGGGTGGAGGAGGTCTGACAGATGCAGCACGAAGGTTACATGAAATTCAGGACAAACCTGATCATTGCCTCCAACTCGATCATACGGTTGCCCTCGTCCCTAGACAAACAGCAGTTACACACCTTCAACTGAAGAAAACTCCAGGTCCCACTCCCACACATTGCCACTTTCACAAAGCAAATTAAAGCACACTTCATGGTAACAAATTAGTTACCATGTTGCTGGTCTATCTAACAATTAGGATTATAATTACTAACAGTCCACAAATTCACATCCTGACAACTACGTACTTTAGCGCGAAAGAGAAATTAAAAACCATAACGTCCTCAAAATGCTTCACGATGACAAGCTCGAGTGTTCTTTGCTTTTAGTTCGAAAAAAATATCGAGAGAACTAATATGTTTGATTACGGTGACTTTTGGAGGCTGTGATCTGTGACAATTGAAAAGCCTAGAAGTCAGTGTATACGTTTGTCCAGATTCAAACTTCCTGCGTTGCAAGTAATTATGTCGTGATGCTTCCGTACCTACAAACTTAATTGTACGGTGACAAAAGTGAAATGATGAGGCAATAAAGTAGTGCATTCCTCAACAATCGGAAGAATGATGTACACTGCTTTTCAAATATCTTTGGTCACCATCAAAGGGAAAGCCAATGTATAGTATCATTCAGAACTATTTTTTTCATGACAACCGTAGTATCATATGATTCTGTAACTCTAATTTCCTTTTTAACTTCAATTTGAACAAGATACAACTGTACAACTAATTCTGAATGAAGAATCAAAAATGATTAGCTCACTATCATTGTAAATATGTAATCTACTCACTGAGTTGTTTTACAACCCCTTTTTTCATGTAAGTTCCATTTCCAAAAGGCAATAACGCTCGCACACAACGCCCCCTGCCCTGCCCTGGGTCAACATGGAGCAGGTAAATCGCGGGATGTGCAACGCAGTCAACAGTCAGGGATCGAACCTGAAACTTCTATCCCAAAGGGCTTTTTCCAACACCCTATGCAATTCGCCCTTGCCCCGGGGGCTGTAAGTTCCATTTCCCTACGGAGCGCTGTCACTATTTCCACCAGTCATCCTAACAAGGCTGCAAAACTTCTAGATGTCTCTTTACATTCCGCCGTTGATCCGGGAACAGCAGATCTCTTTTGTTGCCAAAACTAGTAAGGTCGATGCACAAACCTGGCTGTGTCAATCTTTTAGGTTTATTAATGAAACTTGGCACGTCGTTCTTGTTGACAACACTGTCATAGGAACTTATGACAGGAGTTAGATCACCGTTCTCCATTTCCAGCTTTGTGCTTGTGTTGTCAGGGCTCAACATGTCACTACTAACTGTATTAGATTGAGCCTCTGAATTGCGGGGGGTCGATGATTCTTCTGTCTCACTTAAGTCATTGCGGGGGGTTGATGATTCTTCTGTCTCAATTAAGTCATTGCGGGGGGTTGATGATTCTTCTGTCTCACTTAAGTCATCTAGGTCAAGCAGCTTGTTAATAAGTGAGTCTAAAGCTTCCTTCATCCACTGATGTGGGCATAAATTCTTGGCCTCCTGAACTTTCACCTGAGAACAGAAATAATACTGTTATTTTATGTTTTAGAATCGGATAACTTTGTCATTATTTTGTTAAAGGGGTGAGAAAGCTTCTTTCCATGATTGGAATCTGATTCATAACCACATCATTCTTATAAAGTATGCCTAAATGGTTGAAAATCAACTGATTTTGGAATCCAAATCTCAAGTCTCCATAAACCAAGCATATTGTAACTTATCTATTAGGGGCCAAAGCTACTGTGTGGACTAGATTCCCATTTGATGCAAAGTGGAAAAATACATGTCGATATTGCTCCAAGCATCAATACCAAAATCTTAAAGCATAGTATCTGATCTCTCCATTAAAGGTAAGAAGATAAGGAAAAAACACGTAGCGTCGACTCATTTAATTTCCCTGATCGCCGCATTATCAGAACTCTTTCAGAAAGTAACAGACACAGCAGAACAGATAAACAGCCAGAAGCTAATGTATGCTTACCCATCTGCGTTGTCTAGCATTCTTCTCAGGCCATTCCTCAAGTTGTTGCTCAACAAGCAAAGCGAACATGTGTCCGTCGTGCATTTTTTCCTGGCTTTTGCTCTTGTAAATCCATTCACCCAATTTCGACTGCAATCATAAACTTATATAAGTTTCAGTCCTTTAATTTGGTTAACTGACAAAGGCTAATTATTCTACAGAGCGTCTTGATCAGAACTATTTGATATAAATTAAAGATAATTACCTGAATGATGCCAGTAACACCAGCTTCCTCAAGAGTCTCTCGTAACACTGCATCTTGCATGGATTCATCAGACTCCCAGCCACCCTATATAATTAATTAATAACAAGCAATCATTAGATCGATCGATCAGCTTCAATGAAGATAAATAAGTCCAACTGCAAGTGTCAGATTCAGATTTGTACTTTCAAATGATTATACCTTAGGGAACATCATGGTCTCACACTTCTGAGAACTGATCAAAAGAACTTCTATTTCGTCAACTATTGAGGATGAAATTCCACTGTTCTTGTCATATCTGTAAGGTATGCATCTGAAGAAAAAGCAAAGGACAAAACCACATCAGCACTTCACGATTAAAATAAAAAAAAATGACCTCACGTATCTAAAGCTAGTAGATAAATTATGAAACATCTACGTATACGGATCATTATGCTTTGACTTTAATTATTTAATTAACATTAATAAACCAAAAGCAACAATATTAGAGACAAAGAAAAAGTTCCAATATCAACCGTTCACACTTCAAAGAGTTGAGATACATTGAAGCTTCCAAATTTCAAATAACGCGGGTAAGGGAAGTGCCGTAGAACTTGGCTAGGAAGCCCCAACCCATGCGCCTTTCCAGATTTTCTCTGATTTTTTCATTCTTTTTGTTTTATCATTTAGCCTATAGAAAATTCGATCATCTTGGTCCTTCCATGCCGATTAAATCAGTTTTTAGATTTACGCTTAGTTATTACACAAAAAGTTGTGTAAACCATGAGACGGGATTAGGGTCACTAATGATCAGGGTCATTAATCAACATTTTTCTATCATTAATAATACACAATCTCAAATATAAAGGAGTTCAAATTTTATGTCAACGTATTGGTATTGGTATTGCATAAGCACATAAACAAGCAATCGTTTAACTAATCTCTCTATAACAATCGAAGCATAAAGCATAATCAAATGATGGGTTTTTGTACTACATGATGATCATTTCATTCATGCCTATTCGTATCGTAATAGTACATATAATAACATAAATAAACTAAATGAAATGAGCATAAGAATTGATTATTAAGAAGGTAAAAGCGGACATACCCAACAACTTGACGACGGTTGGAATGGTAGCGCTGCAGTTCACGTCCACAACGAGAAGGGCTACGAGCAATATTGTCAATCTCAATCGTCATGGTTATATGATCTAGTTTTCTTTTTCCTTAACAACCAAAAACGTAAGGTAACCTTTAATTTGTGTAATATTTTCCTGAAGTATATATGTAGTAAGCAAAGGTAAGATTGCCTAATGATGATGGTATGATGAGAGAGAATGGAATGGAATGAAATGGGCGGTGCCAAGAATAACTGATCTTGTTGTTATTACAAAGTGATTCACACAAGAGACTTAATAGAGTGAGTTAAATCTGTCTTCTGATTGGAAATGTGTGGATACATGGGAAAGTCAGCCTGTTTCCCCTCCTCCATATATAGAGTCCTAGAGATATGTAATAGAACATGCCGTTTTTTATTTATCATTTTCTCACTCGTCTTATGTCGTTTTGTGTCTGACGCAAGTGTAGATAACATTGAGAGAGAAAATTTCGGCCCAATTAGATCGCGTGTTCTCTCGACGCGCTGTAGTTTGTTTTGATTTATGTCGCTATCTGATTAATGGGTGGTGGGTCTCGACGTGTATGGCGCGTCACGTGGTTTTGCACTAGGTTTTAGAATTATATAAGTAGAAGAAGAGATGACTAGTAAGTTTGTTCTAGTACACCATTTTTTGTTTTTTGTTTTTTTAGCACCTATAACATACACCTGTCAAATTACAACCCGACTCGAAGACTTGACCCGTTTTTCTGGTTCATGTCAAGATTTTTCT
>ONZK01001283.1:6713-49839 GCA_900322385.1 Pharnaceum exiguum | reverse complement strand
GTAATAGGCCTGTATGGATATGACTATGACTATGAATATGATTTGTGCATGATTTCACTCGCTCCAAGTATCCTAGCATGCTCCATTAACATCTCTAATCCAATCTCATTGCCATCTCATCTCAATAGCTAATAAAGGCATGATTGATAATTTCGTATTCATGAACTTAATAAAGTTGTGTTAAAGTATTTCTTTATCATAAGAAGTTTAAAATAAATGGTTATTACGATATAAAGTTGTCTTATAGTAGACTCTTACCATGTCATCAAGGTTCATTGTATTTCAAAATTTGAGATGAAATTTCTTAATTAAAATTTAATATTTTTGGTGAAGTTCACCTCAATATACAACAAAAACAACAACAACAACAACAACAACATTAACAACAACAACAAAACCTCCACCTTAATATCATGCGTCTAAATTTTTTGTTAGGTTTATAAATTATGATATGTTCTATTTATTTTGTTATATAAAGGACATGGATTACAAAGGGGGCCCCATTTCGGGGGAGCGAGGATAACTCCCTAAGTACGAAATATTAACATATAATAGAACCGCATAATATTTGCGAGGGGCACCGATGAATCCAGTCCAAACCATTATCCCGTGTCAAGAGCAGGTCCATTATTTAAGAAGTGCCTTGGATCGAGTACAACCCTGTTTAGGACAAGGCAACATCCCACTTTGTACAGAAGGGTACAATCGGATCAACGGAAACCCTCCTACAAACATCTACACAATTCTAAAACCAAAAATATAAGCACTAAGTTGGCACCTACAAGCAATAATGGTGCCAAACTACATAAAAAACAAAAAAGAAAGAAAGAGAAATACATAACAAGAAAAGTATCTTTGTTTTATGTATTATATTCCGTGTTCTTCTACATGTATCTGTGTGCTTCCCTTTGTGTTGCAAAAGCTGCTTTACTGGATCTTGAAAGGGACGACAATTTGCCTAAACCGCCAGCAAGTGCTGACGAGAGAAACATATATAGAAGACAAGTGTCTAAACTTTTTAGGCTAGTGAGGGTGTAGTCATCAATACGGCCTGGTGAAAAGAGTACTAGTTGTGTTAAGATGAATTGGAGTGGTACTAATTTGGTTTGGTCAGTGAAAGACTATTTATGTAAGCTATTTGAGGTTCTCTAGTGAATTGGGGTAGAATGGAAGAAGAAGTGTATGCTTCTCGAGGAATCTAGAAAAACTGGAATTCTATGAGAAGCCAAAAGATAAAATAAAAATTATAAAAAATTAAGTCAAAAAAACTACCCAAACAATGAGTCACAAATCATGTACGAAGAACTAACGATATTTAGCCCAACAGTATCGACATCCTTTCATCAAGTCATCATCATGAGTACTAAATGTAAGACTCATGAGAAATGCTAACAGATGTTAGCAAAGTAAAATGAAAACAATGAACAAATGATACAACAATAAGTCAACCCATACTTAATAGTAAGCTATTGGAGCAAAGTAATAGTAAGACCAAAAAAAGAACATAAAAGATGTGTTATTTTTGAATGGCATAGTTTAACAAGATCAATCACCCAACAATTGTTCAAAACTTTTCCTGAGAGATGGTAAATAAATCGGGAGAGATACTCTCAGCCAAACATAGAGTCCACCGGTCAACAAGGACCTTACGTTTGCAAGTAAAAGCAAATCAGGACCTCAAGTTATAAAAATAGTGTAGAAGGACTTGGTATTAACACCGTTAAACAGTATCTCAGAAAACGTTAACTGTGGACTTAATGTTTCCTTTTCTTTTCTTTTTTTTTATTTATAATAAACGTATAGTGTTCATCTGTTTTTCCTGCTATTTCAAATTACCCATTATTTACATCTCAAAAAGCATGCCCTATTAAAAAAATCAATTAGCATAGGTTGAAAAATCAATTAGCATAGGTACAACTATTCTCTAGAGTGATAACATCATATGCCTTCTGATCACCAGAACTTGATATTCTCTAGCAAACAGAGAACAACTTTTTCCACAAAAAAAAAAGTGAACAACTATGTGAAACTTGAATCAAACGGATAGAATACTTCATTCAATCTGGCAAGTCTTCTATTATACAGCAGAAAATGGGAAATTTGCTTGATAGAAGAAGACATGCCTGTTAATTAAGTCACTTAAATTATAGGTCTTCATTGAGGACTTTTTACTAGGGCTGGCAGAAGTTGACACGACACGAGAACACGACACGACCCAGACAAGAACATGACCCGAAGTTACTGAGAGAAAACACGAACCCGACCCGACACGACCCAAAATGACACGAACCCAACCCGTTTACAGAATTTTTGCATAAAACTTAATGTTTATTCATTTCATAAAAAAATTAACTTAGTTTGACACCGACACGAAAATGACCCGACCAGTTAAATGGATCGACCTATTAACTCGAATTGCCACCCCTACTTTTTACTGCTTGTGCACACACTAAAGTCAAGATGTTGATGAATTGAATAATCAAATGGGTGGAGAGTTATGAGGTCTCTATTTGTTAAGATTGGTTGGGATAATTGGCTAAAAATATAAAAAATAGAGATGGTTAAGTTGATAGAATTGGAAACAAGACATATGACAATGGCTTCCATTGCTTTCATCGCTTGATTTGCTTCCATGGGGATGAACAAATGAACTCTGATTTACCCAATTTGCACCATTTTATTTGAGTATTTTTTTATTATAAAAAACGACAAGTGGGGTACTTGCCCATTTCCTTACACTATACATGTCTTGAGCTTAAGAGTAACACATGCGTACATCACTATAATTGTATTTTGTATTATTTTGATTTTGTTATTGATACTATACTTTAAATATTAAGTCCCTAGCTTTTTTTATTTTGGAAAGAAGTTAACAGTATTGTAAAGCTGATTTAACACCGTTAGCTTAGAGGTCCTTTTAATCCAGTTTTGAAACATTAAGTCCTTAGTAGCTGTTTTAGTGCCAACGTTAGGTCCTTATTTGGCTATGGACTCGCCAAACATATTATCCAAAAGGAAATAATTCCCAGTTTCTTAAAACAAGATCCAGCTCCAAAGTTATGTTACCGAAAAACAGTATCAACAAAGAAAAGTAATTAAGAAGGACAATAAGCACTATCATTACAAAAAATGACAAAGAATTATCTCAGGCCAAATAGATCTGTTCGAGTAAAGGGTCACATGAGTATACAAGTTCAGGTTGAAAAGTGGATCCAATGGGAATAAATCTCAGTTCCATAAACATTGTTCATAACAACAAATAAGAGTGCAAATTAGACAGCCTTATTATCAAGTCAAATTCAATCTGTAAAAGCAGAGAGACCTTACAAAGATGATTCATGATCTTGTACTGCTTGATTCTTGAGGTTCCACGATATGTGAGCGAGGAAGGGGAAGTAAAGTATCTTAGCGTCACAATGGAATTCTAAAATATTCATTTGGGTTGAAGAGTAAGGGAAAGGAGAAGAGAAATAGGGATCGGAGAGGAAATAGATGGATATAGTTGAATCAGGAAGAATTTGTGGTCTGAATGTGCAAGGGGCAGTGAGCTTTTTTCTTTTGGCAACAAAGAAATTTCTAGAGAGTAGAAAAGAGAGAGTTTTCTCTTTCATAATTGTGATATGTTCTATTTGCATGTAGTTATCTGTAACTTATTAGATATTATGAATTTTAAGTTATAAGATAAGTTTTAACTATAAAAAAAATTGTTTTGATTTTCAAGGAAGTAAACTACTAATAACTTAGGCTATGTTTGACAAACTAATGCTAGAAACTAGAGTTGGAGCTGTTGTTAGCCGCGCTGAAGTTAGCAGAAGAACTATATATATACCTAAAAAGTAATAAAAAGAGATAAAATATAGGACATGCATTAGCACATGCGAATTTGTGCATTTTCATTATGACTAGACTTTGTTTATTTAAATGGTTCTTGTATACATGCACCTTGTCATTAGTAACTATTTTATCTTGTGATGAGCTACCTCAAATATATTATGGATAAATTTTCCACTTTAAACTTTTGAGACAAGTACTTTCTTCCATTCAAAAATTAAAATTTAGCACTAGTCAAATCCTTCATGAAAAATCTTATACGCACACTCTCTATATTCTTTACTCATCCTATTATCCTTATTCAACTAGACATACAAAACACACATGAAAAACTTGACTAAAAAATTATTTGAAACCCAATTCAATCCCTCAAACAAAAATTAACGAGATTGTTCAAACAAATATGCCAAAAATGTATTTTTTTAAGCCTTATGTACAGATAAAGAAATCGTTGATCAGAATATAACCCAGCATAAACTGCAGCTCGAACTTGAGTGTAATACTCTGCCCTTTCACAACGGCATCACCATACACTTTCAATCATGGAAGTGGCAATATAGACTATCATATGTTATTCAAGCGGGCTTTGTCTATGTTCATCTGCACCTAGTGAAGGACTTTTCAAGAGGTCACCTATCCTAATAGTAATGCTTCAGCACGTTTAATTATATTGGGCAATATTTTAGAGAGATTCATGAAAATAAAGTTATACTTTATTGGTATAATTAGCCTTATCAAATGTGACGGTGATAGTCATGTCAACATCGTGGTCGTAGGGGTCGCTCTAATAACATTTGTAATACCACGCCCTTTGCAATGTCAGTCATCGTACAGTTTCAAACATAAGACTAACCCCACCAACCACCATATGTTTTTCAAGTGTGCTATATCCTCACTCATTCACATTTTGCGAAGGACTCCAGAAGAGTTTACCATCCTAACCTTACTACACACGCTTAACTGCGGAGTTCCGGAGGGACCGGGTGCAATGGTGCTAGCACAATTACACCAAACTCAAATCAAACTCGTACTAACCCAAAATTGATATGCTTGATCCCCTTGTCAGTTTTGAACAACTTCAGCTTTGAGCTACAAGTCTACAATTATTACTAGTCCAGCTAATTCTCCTCCCTATACGCTAAATATTTTGAGTGGCCAAACAAGATCCCAAACTGAAAATTAAAAAGTTTTCCAAAAAATCAAAGACTTGTAGACTTAAGTTTCGACTATAAAAAGGAACAGAAAGACTTCCTGTTCTATCTTCTACATACTACTTGAGTACTTGGTCTCATACGGGAAAGGATACATGAAACTACAGCAGCATTGTTAATCAAGACTACAATATTAACTATTAAGACTAGATTAGGTCACCCATACATACCGGTGTGATTTTCTTCTCTTTCTTTTGCTTGTTTGTCAATTTCAATTACATTTACACGTACATTTCCTACAATAAATAAACAATAAAATAGCAAATTTAAAAAAATTTAATTTCTGAAGAAAACAAATTCACCAAACCAAAAATCACCAAACAGCGCTGCTTGTAAAAATGTCAAGTAGTAAGTCATCTCATTCTCATCAGCGGTAGCATCTTACAACCTACAGCTTTAAGCTGGAACAAAACAATACATGCTATGCTATTATGCTCCTCTACGCTGCCTGCCGTATGTACTGTAGCAAACAACAAAACTCCAACGCCACCTTCTTCTCCTTCCCCTATTCCTCTCTCTGTCTTCCCATCTTCTTCTTAATTCCTCCTCACACCCACCAATAACAACAAAAACATAAACAAAAACCCTTCCTTTTCTTAAATAAATTCAATGGGTGGCAGAAGTGAGCTTTGCATGCCCTTCTCTTCAGGCCCTGAATTAATAGACCACCACCCCCACCCCCACCCCCACCCCCACCCCCACCCTACCAATCAAAACTTCGACCACCCTTTTCGTACATCCTCCTCTTCTTCTTCTTCTAACCCTAGATTTCTCCCTTCTGATACTAATCATACGGTATTTCCTTTTTCTTTCTTCTCCATTTTTGCCTGTGGATCTTAGATTTGGGTTTTGGGAAATACCCATGTTTTATTTCCCTTTTCCTTTTCTGGGTTTTTGTTCTTTTGGTGTTTTCTTTGCATGAAAGATTGTTTCTTTTAACTCTTCAAGTTGAAATTTGACAAAGATTAGTTGCTTTGGTTCTCTTGATTAGGGTTTGAGTGTGTTCCTTTTGTAAGTATTGTATAGTTTACTCTAGCTGAGTTCTTTAATTTGGGTTTTGTCTTAGTTTGGATCCATTTTGCTGAGCTGTATTATGATGGAGATTTAGGGGAAGTGATAAAGTGAGCAAGTATTGCTCTGTGATCTTATTAGTTAGGGTCAATGCGTCGGTCTTTCGAATCTCGAAAAGGATAGGGATCTTTATGTAATACAATGAAGTTGTTACTGTTAGATTGATTTCAGGTGGTTTGTTCTTGCTAATTTTACTGATATGAGGAGATGAAGATTAGGTCACTAGTCATATTACAAAACATTAGGCGGCAAAGAACAATCGCTGAAGTGTTCTAAGTATTTTTTTTGATTTGGCCATGATTGTTTTCAGCTGAAGAATTGCCTATGAATGAGCTTTCTGGTGCCATGCTATGTTTCTTCTTTGAGCATTCTTGATGAATTTAGTATCGGGGTTTTGTATGTTATGTGCAAAAGCATGGATCTCAGACGTGCGTGCGTTTTAAAGCGCGGTTCTTTTTATTTGAATGAAATAAATGTTGACAGCTTTACTATGTCATTGCCTATGTTGATTGTTGTACTGACCTTCCAATATGATTGCTGTTCTACATTGTTATTGTTCAGTAAGTCTCACTAAGTGTTCTCTTAACAGGTGGCGGGTAGATTAACGCGGCCTGGACTTACTGGAGCTGCAGGTTCCGGATCTTTTTCTAGAGAACGTAAGTAATCCTACATGGTTATGGGTGATGTTTGTTCCCTTCAACCTCTCTATGTTCGAAGAGTAACCGTCTCCTCCAAAGTCACCGTGAATATAAATTGGAGGAGATTTCTTCCGTTCCCCCTCCCTGCCTCTTATTCAGGAGTTTCTGGCTCATAGAATTGCTTGTTCTATGTGCTACTGGTTTTAGTTTTTGAAAGCTCCGATCCCTCTATTTGATATGTTCTTATGGTACTTATTTTGTGTTGCCCCCTTTGTTCATGATGTAAATGTTATAGTGGTGTCAAACACCCACAATTTATCTCAAACCTAGTGGATGTACTATTGTCCAAGTTTGCACACTTGTAGACACTTGGGACTTGTCATTTGCTGTTAGAAACTAATGTTAAGTTGTAAGTTTTTTTCGCATTGCTTTCTTTTTCTGTATCGATTTGTCACATCAGTGCTAAGATCTCTGCATTTAACTTTTGGTTGAATTAAAAACTGGGAGATGGGGTTTCCTTAGGTGCTTGAATAGGTAGGTCTCCCAAAAGTTCGCGTATTCTGGTCCTGCACCTGAGTTGAGCTGTGCCCTTCCCTGGTATGGGGATGAATTTTGAATTGAAAAAAAAGAAGCAATGGACATAAACTTGGTTCAACAAAATTGACGATATTCAGTTACTAAAATATTGGTTGCTCGAGTATGTTTTAGCTAAATGTTTTTCTGTTTAATTTGCTGCAATTGTTTATTATTTACTGTTGTCTGAAAGAGTAACCATTCTCTTGAATTATAGTTTTGTTTTGGTCGTCCTCCTCCAAGCATGTGGGATAATATTGTTTCATTTCATGTTGCAGCTGATTCACTTTTTGATGCATCTCAATATGCATTCTTTGGTAATAGCGTTGCAGAGGATGTGGAATTGGGTGGCTTGGATGATGATGAGGTCCCTCTGGTTACATTACCTAGTGACGAATATCACTTGTTTGATAAAGATGAGGTACATAAGTCATTTGTGCTATGCACTCATTGTTGAGGTTATGTGTCTTTCTGGGTTGGTTTTATGTGTTGTACTTACATTCCGGCCAATGCCTCAGCTTCTGGATGCTGTCTTAATTTTTGCAGTTCAGTTGGAAAATAATCAAAATGAAGTTAGTTTGTAAAGTAATTTGAAAATAATCAAAATGAAGTTAGTTTGTAAAGTAATTTGAAACATCTACTTTATTAATGACTTGAATTTCATTATGATCAAAAACTTTTTTTTTTCATACTTTACAATCAATTTGCTCTTTTTTCTGAAAATAGTGGTTGTGATTTTCAACCTCTGTGGCAAAGGGTGCATTAGATGAAAACAATCTCAACAACTCTATGTCACTCTATATACTATATAGGTAGTTACATTTATTTTATAATATCTCCTCCGTCTCACTTTTATCGTCCCTGGATGTCCCAATCTCAGCATTTTCTTTTTTGAAAACTACGATCCAACTGTTTTACCATGATATGGTCATTATACGGTTGTACCCGCTCTTCTACCCTATTGCATTTGCCCCACCTTTGTGATGGGCCTGTAATTTTGATATTCATATAAGGGCAAAAACGACTATTTGAAGGTTGAAGCTGCTTTTTGTGCCAAAACCAATTGGGAAGATGTAGTGGGATGGAGGGAGACCGATTTCAGTGAAGTTTATTGATGATGCTTGCTTTGGGACTCAGGGAGTAGTACCATTTGCTATTATAGTTCTTGGACCTTATCTATCTTTTATTCATTCTCAGGGACAGGATTTGGGTTTGGGATCTTTGTCCGATATGGATGATCTAGCAACTACATTCGCCAAGGTAAGCTTGTACCAGTACTACAACTTTCATAATTGTTCGAAGGTCTTCTCTTTCCTCCAATCTTCAATTTTGTTAATCTCTTTGTATTTATATCTGTTTTCATGTAATCATGCACTTGGAGATCTATGTTTGATGCTATCCTCTGTGAAGTTGCTCGACAATTAAATAACCAATTTTCTTGACTTCAAAGAAATTATAGAGGACTCTTCATTTTATCGCTTTGCATGCTATGCATTCTCAGCCCTTTGGCCCAAGTTTAAGTCTTTAGTGTTGCGGGTTTTGAAATCAAAATTTGATCCCTTTTACACTTCATTTCACCATGGAAGCTTCATACAATTGGAGTTCAATGGGGCTGAATTATTAATTAAAAGGAAAAGAGAAGAAAGAGTAAACAAGAATGGTGACCAGGCTTTTGAAGATACTGTGTCTAACACGTGTATGGGTTCATGAATAAATCACACATATCAGGCTAAGTGTTTTCAGTAGTTGCCATCTCTGCCTATATTTGAGTTGTGGATTTTCTGAGGAATCTTGGTTCTTTAGGGAATATGGAATGATTTTCACATGGATGGTTTCAGAATTACGACGATTGACAGAAAAGTGGGCTAAACCATCTAATCTTGCTTGGAAAATCGATAGAGCTGTTATCTCTATGGCTTTCTTAGTTCATTGCGTATTTTAAAAAAGTCATTCGTTGTCTGGGAGTTCCCCTATTTATTGTTATTGTTAGGTAAACTGATAAATCCTATTCAAATGGTAGCAGTCATAGTAATAAACAGTCACAACCTGTTTGGGAAGGAGGGAAATGAGGGGAAAGAGAAGTGACTAGTAAGGGAAATGGGAGTAAACACATTTCACCTTGTTTGGGAAGACAAAAAAAGGGGAGGGGGAGGTAAGGAAGGAGAGAAAATCCCGCCACTCCCCGTTTTGGTTCCACCCCATTTTGGGGGTGAATGGAGGTAAATTCAAGAATCCTACTCCCTTCCCTTCCATCTCCTTTACAAAAATTAAGTTCCTCGAACTGGATAATAACTTCCCCTTCATATCCTTCCCCTCCATTTCCTCCCCCATTCCCAGACAGGATGTCAGTCCATTAACTGCACTATGGAAAGATAAATTTTTTAGAGATGTGAACTCTTGTCTCTGCATTCAAGAATAGTTTGGACGTGACTACGTCTGCCACCTGCAGTGTGGTTGAGCATGGATATTTCTTCCACAGAACAGGATTGCCAGTAATAAGGTCTTGCAGGTTTGAGATATGCCACTGCCAGCTGTCTACAATGTATTTTGATGTGAACCTCGTCAATTTTATAACCGCAGCATCTTTTTTTATCCATTTCATGAGGTTTGGGTTCCCAAATTCGGTATTATACTGTTCGGCTTGAGTGACCTATTGTAACCCTGAAGTATAAGATTCTGGGTGTACATACATCATACTAATCACTGTTCAAGTTCTATTCTGGGTGTACATACATCATACTAATCACTGTTCAAATTCTGTGTTTGTCTGGGTTGATCGATTGCAATGTGAGTTGAAACCTTGTTGTTTGCATATTTTTATAGCAATTTCATTGCTTAGATAGTTGTGTGGCTTTGTAGTATCATTTTAGACTGTGCTCCATGTTGATACTATATTTCATTTTTGTTTGTCAGCTGAACAGGAATGTGACTGGACCAAGACATCCAGGCGTGATTGGCGATAGAGGATCTGGTTCTTTGTCACGAGAAAGTAAGGCTATTGCTTGTACTGAATTCTTCCTCTGTCACTTTCTAGAGATGGGTACAAATTTGCTCAAATGGTATCCTCATTTTCTTGAGGTGAACTAAAACAAGAAATGAATGGATTATCATAAACTTTTTCTTGTTTGCGTTTTGCTTGTTTTTTATGTCAAGTTTTCATCTCTTCGGCGTTCAAATTCTTTGCTTGTCTGGGTTGATCATGATCTCCTAAATGGTTTTTGAAAGCGCACATCAGCTACATTCAGGCTTCATGCTACCAAATAGGGGTGTAAATGAGGCAGTGAGGTTAGTTGAGTCGCCTAGGGGGCTCGGCTCAACTTGTTGAGGCTCATCCGTCTTGAGGCTTGGCTCGAGCTCAGCTGAAGGTCATTGCCTTCATGCTAGCAAATAGGGGTGAAAGCGAAGTTAATAATAGGGCTCGGAAAATTGACTTCATTTACAGCCTAACTGGCAAGTATTTTCTATTCTGAAACTGTTTATAACATAGACCGGATGTCTGGGGGCCAAATTTTAGATAGACGGTTTCAATTATGGATGAACAATGGCCCACCATTTTTTGTTTTGAAGATGGCTTGTAATGTATTGTACTATTTGTAAATGCACATGGAAGGGAATAGAAAACTGGATCTTTGAGGTTGATGCTTAGTGACCTCCTATTGTTTAAGCTCTTCCTTCTGCAAGATCTGTCGTTTCTGGTCATGTTTGGTGGAATGCTGCACAATGTACTATGGTCTTACTATGAATCATAATGTCAACTTGAAGGAGCACAGATACTATGGGATTTTCTGTATGACCATTTAGCAATTTGTTAGTCGTTGATAGGACTTAAGATTCCTTTCTGCTTTGCGTAATCTGCATATGAGAAGTTGTTCGTGAGTTATGAGTGTTAAACTAGGAAGAATGAATCTTGTCACTTGTTTCTGTCCTACTCAGGAACTAGAGGATTTAATTTTTGTGACCATGGTTATCTAGTTTCCTTCCATGTTTACATACCTCAGTCTTATTTACTACTAGTTCATCAGCGCGCTCTAGGATATCTCCTTTCAGTTCCCTATTTGCTGCATTTCCAATATGGCACAATGGCTTGTTTATCTTTTGGCAATTTTCTTTCCGCACAAAATTCTTGGTTCCTGCTCTTACTGTTTTGATACTACTTGAATTAATGAATTATGTCGTGTTGAACAAGTACTGTTATTTCAGACAGGCGCTGTTTTGTTAAAAGTAAAATCAAAGAATTAAGGAATTTTTCATAAAACAAAAAGTCTCTTTTTACTTGCCTGCACAACTTAATTTTTCCATTACACTTTTCATGTCCATCTGGAGGCAATAAGCTTATAATAGAAACAGTGTGGTGGGTAGTACTCTGATACTATAATGCAACATGTCATACTAGTGCTTCTCTTTTTGTATGTTTTAATGAAGACATCTCGCCAAGTTAAATTGTTAATTTTCCTTTCATGATCTTTCTCTTAGAATTTCAAGTGTTAAGTGTTTTCATTCAGGTTCATGTGCCGCGGAATGGTCAAGGGATGGCTGGTCGGACCAGTGTGTTTTGGATCTCGAAAATGCTTTGGAGAGCAAACGGTGGTCATCTCAGCCTCATTTTCCTGCTGGTCATCCTGGGGAGTACAAGCCTTTGTACAGAGCGTTGTCTTATCCTGAACAGCAACTGCAGCAGCAGCAGCAGCAGCAGCACATTCAGCAACACTTCTCTAGTGACACACTTTCATCACCCAAATCATCTTTCACCTCCTTTCCTCCTCCAGGTGGCGGACTACAGCCGCCTTTGTCTCACCGTCACTCATTGCCTTTGAATATCTCGTTGAATTCTGGGCCAGACTTGACTTTCTCAGCACCTAATTTATCGCCAATGTCAGACTCTGGCCATCATTTTACTGATATGCCCAGTGGCCGAGGACTACGTTATGGCGGGAGTATGTCCAGTCTTTCACCTAGCCACGGGATTAGCGACCAGCTGCGGAATCATTGGAACAACCATGCTGGTTTGTTGCATGGAGATCATTCTTTGATTATGAACAATATGCTGCAACAGCAATTGTCGCATCAAAATGGCTTAGTTCGCTCTTCATCATTAGTGTCACCGAGGCAGCAGCTGCAACAAGGATTGCATCATCATCAGTCACTCCAATTAGCACATCATCTTTCTCTTCTGCAGTCACAAATTCTTGGCGGTCTTCCTTCACCATCCTCACATACTTTGAGAAAGTATGATTCTATGTATGGTATGTCGGAAATGAGAGATCAAAGGCCAAAATCATCACGAAATAAGCAGAATCATCGATTCAATCAACAGGGGTCTGATTCTCATAGTCAAAAGGTTGATACTGTGCAGTTCAGATCCAAATACATGACAGCTGAAGAGATAGAGAGTATCTTGAAAATGCAGCATACTTCTCACAGCAATGATCCATATATTGATGATTACTATCACCAAGCGTGTGCTGCAAAAAAATCATCAGGGTCACGGCCGAAACACCATTTTGCCCCCCTTCATTTGCGGGATCTACCTTCTCGTGCACGTGGCAGTGGTTCTGATTTGCATGGCCATCAATCCATTGATGCTCTAAGAAGGCTGGCCTTGTCATCCATTCGCAGACCACGTCCTCTTCTTGAGATCGAATCTTCTTCAGCATCTGGAGATGGGAGCACTGATCGCAGGTCGCTGGAACAAGAACCAATGTTTGCTGCTCGAATTGCTCTTGAGGATGCCCATGCTCTTCTTCTTGATATTGAGGATATAGACCGTTTTCTCCAGCATAGTCCGCCACAAGATGGGGGTTCTGTTCTAAGACGGAAACGAGCAGTCCTCTTAGAAGCTTTAGCATCTTCACTTCAGCTTGTTGATCCTTTAGGAAGTGGGGGTCACACAGTGACACCTGGGGATGATATTGTCTTCATGCGGCTGGTTTCCCTTCCTAAAGGCCGTAAACTTCTCTCCAAATATTTCCAGCTTCTTATGATATCCCCCGGGCCTACAAGTGAGATGGCGCGAATAGTCTGCATGGCTGTTTTCCGTCATCTAAGATTTCTCTTTGGTGGCCTTCCAGGTGATCCTGCAGCCCTTCAGTCGACCTCAAATCTTGCCAAGACAGTTTCAGTGTGTGTTGGTGGCATGGATCTTCGAGGCCTAAGTGCTTGTCTTGCTGCAGTTGTTTGTTCTTCAGAGCAGCCACCTCTTCGTCCACTTGGGAGTCCTGTTGGAGACAATGCTTCGGTGATCCTAAAATCTGTTCTTGATAGAGCAACTGACCTTCTAACTTCCGGAAGTTGTACTAGTCGGAACCATAACTTCTGGAAGGCCTCTTTTAGTACTTTCTTCAACCTGCTTACAAAGTACTGCGTGAGTAAATATGACACGGTTATGCAGTCTATGCTCAACCAAGCACCGTTGAGTTCAGATATCACTAGTTTAGAAGTAGCAAAGGCTGCCCGGAAAGAGATGCCGGTGGAACTGCTACGTGCTAGCCTCCCCCACACCGATGAACAACAAAAGAGGGTGTTGAGGGAGTTTGCTCATCAGTCTAATCCATATCCTGCGTCTGGATTCAATCTACATGATGAGGACAACAATGGTCAATTTGCCTCTGAGTCAGTCAGGAGCTGAAATCGAATAGTATGACAGATTATCAGTTGCAAGAAGTGACTTCGACTGTCAGTGTTGAGGGGTTGCTTGGCTTGATTGTATGGAGTAGCAGTGGTGGTAGTGGTGGTGGTGTATCTGTAAGTTCAAGGTTGACTTGTATGTTACAATGGTCGCGTGATACCGTACCGCAGACGAGTGCCCTGCTTCCCGATTGTGTATAAATTCAAGGTGATGGAAAGCATCATGTTATTTCCGTTTGTTGGGGGGGCCTAATTTTTGAGGCCCTGCTTGCTAGTACCGTTAGATGAGAACTGGCAGCTTAGGAGGATAAACTGTATAGAATGTCTCTGTTCTTATTCGCATTTTACTTTTCATTTATGCTTTTATCATGTCGGACTCTCCCTACCTTATGCCTGAAAAAAGCATTAAGCATTAAATTTGGGTCAGATGGTGCTTCTTGGTTCTCATTTTTGCTACCCAGGTATTCAATTTGGGACGGAAGGAGTACTATTATCTTGCGCTCTTCCGCAGGTTCACTTTTCTGATGGATTGTTAGCAAGGGGGGTCAGAAGTCAAAACGTTCTCTTTCAATAAGTCAGACATAGCTTTCAAAAAACATTCTGACATGCCCAAGGTTTCCAAGGAGTCTTCAACTAAAAGTTCATTACAAAAGATTGGAGGTTGAAGATAGCCAGTTAGGCATCACTAAAATTCTTGCTTCATCGCTTCCTTTGCCATGAACTCAGCCACTGCATTCCCTTGCATCTGTTCATAGCAAAGCAGCACCTTTCTTCCATTAGTCCCAAGTTGGTGAAGGAGGATTTGTCTACATTTTCCTAGAGTATGAAAATTGTTACAAATTAATGCATTAGGCTACATTTTCAAATACTCCGTAGTAATTTTTTTTTTTGCAAATTAATGTATTAGGCTCCATAAAACTCAGCATGACATTATGTGAGTCACTAGAAACTATGAAGTTGTCTTTGTTTGACTCTACAAACCATGATATAGAAAGAAGAATTGCATTAAGCTCAACATGTAACGACCTGTTTGGGATTATTGCGAAGAAACTGTGAGTAAATATTCAAAACTGATAAACTTCTCTGCCATCTACTAAACCTCAACCTACGTCTATGGATATCTTGTACAATTTTCCTGATTATCAATTTAGTTTGAGTTTGCTTCTGTGCCATCTTTCAGTTGTTACGTTTAATCCATATCTTACACATCATTGTTACAAAACCACTCCTCAAAAATTTCTTTTCAACTTTCGTTTCCTTTTTCTTTTTTTGACAATTAGAGAAATGAAAGCTCCGCTGACACCTAACAACTATCTACTAAAAGGTGGCGGCTCTCCTCTCCTCGCTTTGACAACTAGTTTATAAGCTTTCTCAACCTACTTATGTGGAAAATTAAAATAGAATATATAGTCAACTCCCTTGCCCTTTGCTGGATTTGAAGACGAACATAGGCAGCTGTCCTTCCTAACTTTCATTTCCTTTGTCTTCACATACATACTATTTCTTTCTATGATAGCATCTTAAGATAATATTTGTTTATTTCACTATGTTGCATGGACAATCCTTTTAGGTGTCGTGTCCAACACGAGACACAAGATTAGAATGGTAAAATTACACTATTTTTGGAGTTTCTAACCCAAAATACGTGTCCGACACAACACGGACATGATGCCCAAGTAAAGTGTCTGTGCTTTATTTTTTTTTTTTAAAAAGGTAAGTAATGGTAGGGGGGGATTATGAGTGTCTCCTCTCGAGACAAACTCCTAATCTATCTTCTTAAAGAATTGTATCCAATTCTTCACAATTTGAACTATTCTATACAACATTAGTGCTACAAGATCGACCATAGTAAAGTGTCTGTACTTTCAGTATGTATAAAAGTGAAAAACAACTTGGCTATATATATATTTTTAATTGAAAAAAAAAACAGTTTGAGAAAATGGAAACAAACAACTTTTATTTATCAATAATTGATCAAATATTACAACTTACCATGCTTATTTAACTTGAATTAGCTTGATTGGTAAGTGCAAAGACAAGTAAATGACACCAAACAACCAACTTGCTCTCCTTATCTAGGAAGTGTAACACCACTAAAACCATTACCATTAGAAAAAGTTCCAAATTCTAATGGTCCACGGTTCTTTATCTTATTTTATATTTACTCCATTCATTTCTAGAATATAAAATACAATGGTCCCCTACCTTTTTCATCCAATAACACCTTTGCTTGAAGATTCCACATAATAATAAAATAAAAACAAAGTAAGTAATAAACAACAAATACTATCTGCATAACAAAGACTGTAAGAAAGGTTTTAAGAGCAACAAAACCAAATAACGAAAATAATAAAACAAAAAGAAAAAAACCAAAAAAAGTCTTCTCTCCGCGCGCAAGGCTTTTCTTTGAGGCTCTCCAACTCCTCTCTCTCTCCTTTGCTGAAAACCAAACTTCAGATTATTGGTCTATTTGTCTTTGCTTTAACCAGCAAAGATAACCCTTTTGAGAGCTCAACTGAGAATCAAGTTTTTTCAAGTCTTTAGATCTGTTTTTCGATATTGGTTTCTGGGTTTGAAGCTGAATTTGGAGTTACAATGGAAAGAGACTTTATGGGTCTTCGTCATAATAATAATAATGTCAAGCAAGAACAACCTGATGATCAAGTTTCCAACTCATCTTCAGGTATATTAACTAATCATTTCTCTTTTCTTTTCTTTGTTCTTTTCATTTCTTTACTAGTGATCAAATGATGATTATTCATAGAACAAAAAAAAGAATCTTAGCTGAGTGTTTTTTATTGTACATGGTTAAATATTTCAGCAGTAAAAACTAAAAAGATGGAATATTTAGATATTTTGTTTGTGGGTGATAAAAAAAAGTTTGACATTTTTATGTTGATGATGAAGTGTTTGCATGTCATTTTATGAATGCACTACTTTACTATAAAAAGAGGATATGCTCAATAATATGGTTGGAAGTTCTTTTTCAACTTGAGATAGCTTCTTTTTTTTTTCTTTTTTTCTAGTTGAATTTAGTTTCATCAGTTCATAAATATATATTTGTGATTGATAGATACTTGTTGGTCATGTAACATGGTTGTTACAAAATCTGTACCATGGGTAGTTGTATCATAGTTTACAATTTTTGTGTCGGTCAATGGATCATATTGTATGAATATATATGCCATTTGGATGGTTGAGAAGGCATTGTTCCTTGAATTTAGCTATGAAGTTCAATCTCCAAGGCTCACACATGGCTTTCTTTTATACAAAACAATATGTATATGGCTACCATATTCCCAAAGTTAGCTGTTTGCTTACGTACCTGACAAAGAAATATAAATAATCTAAATCTATATACTATGTCAATGATGAGAGTAAAGTTTGGTGCTTTCTTAAGTTAGTGGAGCAAAGCAACGCTTACATGCACATGGGGTTTGAATTTGAATTATCTAACCTGTTATTTTAAGTCACCCCTAGGAAGGAAAATGGTTGTTTAATCAAAGTATGTCCTGTCTTGGTGGTGCAAGTTGATGAGTTCTTCTGCACAATAGATTAGAAAATAATAGAAATGATTTTGAGAGATTGTAGAGAACGTCTTTGGGATACTACATACTAGCTTGGTGATCGTCGATATTGGCAAACCAAATCCATGATTGAGACCTATAAACCCGTGTGCTATATGCAAAGCTAAGTCTTGATCAGTGATTTGCTAGTTAGGAGTTTTTAAAGATGTGGTGGTTTTACAGCCTGGTGCTCACCGTCAACCCTGTGATAATGGTCAGCTTATGAAACTTCTACGTTGCTTGATTCACCTTTATTAGGATTTGTTATATCGATCGTGATGACTATTATATTATGCTGTGCACTAACTATGTTTATTAAACTATGAAAGTGTACTGGAAAAAGTCTTTGCCTTGGATGCCATAACAGTCAGAGGCATTGTTGTATGATGTACTAGTTAATGCATTGTTGGCGTCCTCTCGAGATTTATAATGTGGGATTGGATTTAATATTGGCCC
Source organism: Pharnaceum exiguum (assembly GCA_900322385.1). NCBI lineage: Eukaryota > Viridiplantae > Streptophyta > Magnoliopsida > Caryophyllales > Molluginaceae > Pharnaceum > Pharnaceum exiguum. Next base: position 31,869 of record ONZK01001283.1, on the reverse strand, counting down.
ATGTTATAGTTGTTAATATAATACAGCAAGGATATTGAGTTTTATAAGTGGTCGTACGCCCAGTTCTTGGCTTATTCTGTGGAGGATGGCATCTATGGATCTAGTTGCTGTTTATTTAAATTTTCATATGACAGCTTGCTATTTAACTCTTAACCCTAGGCGTTGAAAATTTAAATGAAAGTTTAAACATTGAACGTTAATAACTGTTGTGTGCATCACATCTCAAGAGGAAAACAGCTTCACATCTTCTGAGTTTATAATTTTCTTTCTTCTCCGCTTAATCGTCTTCTGCAGTACCAATGAGAAGGTCAGGATTGCATTGGTCTTTTACCAACAATGGTGATGCCTCTTCCCAAGTACTTTCATTCAAGTCAAATCAGGAACGAGGAGGGCTTGCTAAACCATATTCTTCTAATCTTTCACAGGTTTGTTGTCTAATTAGACACGGGCTTTTATCATTAGTTGGAGTTAAGGTTGACTTATGTGACCATTGTTTAATTGTAATCACTTTTTCATATTCGGGGTCTTCAGTTTTTTGCAATGTTGTATGTTGCTAGGTTCTGAATTTAATTGATGTGAAATGGTGTTTTTCTCTTTTTTGTAGAGAAACTTGTCTTTGGATAATCAAGGAGGTAGTCACCATGCAGGCAGTGGCTATCATTGGCAACATAATGACACACTTCCAATTAATAACGCTCATGGTCAAACAAATACTATGATTCCATCCACCTTGAACTCTTCTATCATTTCATCTCATATGTCTCAAAATGGACCAAATGTAGTGGGTTCTAGTATAAGCGGTGCTGGTGCTGTTCCTTCTTCAAACTCTCCTGTTGTTGGCTCTACTGATCTAAGGTATACTTTCTGCCTTTTCAATATTTTTTTAAATTTTATATCCCCAAGTTTGAAAATTTATTGATAATATCCTAAACTGCATATGTATCTTGTTTGTAGGAATTCTTCAAGTATTTCAACTGGACCGTGTCAATTGACCATCTTCTATAATGGTTCTGTTTGTGTATATGATAATGTGTCTTCTGAGAGGGTAAGCATAAACTGTGAAATATTACGTAATTTGTTGTAATTCATTTATTTCTTTTTTTTTTCTACGGAGCATCTAACTATCTTGCTGGTTTGCATTTAGGCTCAAGCTATAATGTTATTAGCCGGAAATGGTGACTCAACAAGTGTTCCAGCCCCACCTAAGTTGCAACATCAAGTACTCAAGGCACCAACAATCGAGACTGCTATAACAAATCAGCATTTAGGCTTCTCGAGCTCTATGTCCTTACCACCACCTGCGCCAAGGCCCTTAATGAATGATATTGCCACCTTAAATAATTCCTTTGGGTTTTCTAGCTCCCTTTCTTTAGCCTCACAAATGCCAAAGCCAACAATCAATGAAACATTACTTCAAAATAAGTCATTGGGTTTCTCAAGTTCTATATCTTTAGCCTCGCCTTTGCTAAAGAGATTGTCAAGTGAAACGTCGAAGTCAAATCAGTCCTTGGGCTTCTCACGCTCCATTTGTACACCCTCACCAGTGTTAAAGTCTCCACCAACTGAACCGGTTCTGCTAAATCAGTCTTTAACCTTCTCGCGTTCTTTATCAACACCTGTTACTGCTGTTGCATCTAGTTCTGCTTCTGAAGCAACTCCAGTAAAACCTGCCATATCTCCTGTAGATGTCAAGCGCTCTGAAACTCCAAGGCCAAGTAATCCTCCTGCAACTAATGGTGCAAAAGCCACTCCAGCAGGTATACTTCACCTTCCATCCGTTGATAATATCTTGTGGCGACCGAACTCTGTTTTCATTTTGGATAATGTGTTGAATTATATATGTAGATACGGGATTCACGTTGGTTTGTTGATCCATGCTATGGTTGACATTTTTGTTATTTTTGCAGCTGTGCCCCAGGCTCGAAGAGCATCTCTTGCAAGATTCTTAGAGAAACGAAAGGAGAGGTAATGTTTTGGTTTTGTTTTGTTTTACTGACTTGTTTTTAGAATACTGTATGCTGTAAGAGTTTGAGACAACAACCTCTGAATCTGGGTGGATTCTTGGAAGGGTTGATACTTGAAATAGGACCTATTGTGATACTGGGATACTGGACATATTTTTTGCATATCTAAAGCATAATTGGAGTTTGTAAGTTAGTACAATGTTTTTGATGAACAAATTTCAGTTGGACAAAAACCTATTGGGATAGACTAGAAGGGTGGACTTACAGCTATGGATGCTAAAATCATGTCAGTTCTGGCCATTGTCAGCTCTACAGCTGAGAGATCACCTTGACCTGTTAGATGAATTAGCCCTTGATAGTTAACGAACACTTCACGTGCAACCTTTAAATATAGGAGACGCGTGGCTTCCCTACTCAAATCTTATGTAACTTTTTAAGACCCTTCGGTAGGTTAGAGTATTTTACCACTGTAAAGAGAAGGTGGAAATGCAGGTGGAGGACAAGAGAGATAAAGGACTAGCTTGAGTTATATACTTATAGGGAAGAGTACCGGATTCTTGGACAAAGGTGAGCGGGGATGTGAAAAAAACGTAGTGCAGGGGAACTCTTAATTTTGAGGGTTGTGAGGCTTTGATGGCAGAGAGAAAAATTTCAATTGGGAAGTGTACCATAACTAGCACATATCAAATGCGTTGTGCAAGGCCATTAATGTGGTGTTGTTATTTGCTTTGCAATGCCAAAGTTTGGCCACTGATTACAGTTATCAAGGGTATCTGTCTTGGACACATAGGGAATGACTTGTTTATTCGCATGGCAGTACTTGCTTTCTGAGGCTTATAATGTTGGTCTCGCCGTCTCGGCATTGCTGTCCAGTGGAAAGCTAACCAAGTGAGACAGTCCACTGGTTAAATTTGGTGGATAACAGCAAAGAGATGAAGGAAAAAAGGGAGGAAAAAGCAAAAAATCAGTAGCTCTGCAGCCCTCCCGGTGGCTGGCTATTCCATGGGGATTATTGTGCCACCATTCTTCCTGATAGTCTTGCTTTGGCGGTACGAAAGTCGTGATTCTTCAAGGTGTAGCTTTAAACTAGAAACTAACTTTAAATAGATACAAATGGTCAGTTGAATCGACTAAATGTTTCTAAAAGAGATTTGTCAAAACCTAATTATGAACATCTGAGTGTAGATGTGTCCAGGAGATTAGAAGACATAGGTGAGGAGGGGCGAGAGGCGCACCAATTTGATTAGGTAGATTTGAGTTTATTGTAGGAAGATTGTGGGCAGGGTGCTAATATAGGTGATATCCCTTCATTAATTATCCCTTGTCCATAACTTTTAGAATCAGCGTTTTATAATGCCTCTTGATTGACCTAAGTCTGGCTATTCCATAAGCAATTGTCTGGAAGTCTGGTAACCTAAGTCTGCTACTGTTAGTAATAAATGGGTTTTCCTGAACTCTGTTAGGGATGAACATTTTTGTTAGAGTCCTCGATTAATACTGTCATCTTTATTAAGCGATTAAGCCTCAAGAATCAATGTCATGCACTCATGATGTTTGTTCAGCATGTGTATTTGTGATTTTGTGGATGCAAATACAAAAAAAAGGGGTCGATGGGTGATAACTGTCGCATTTGTGGAACAAATTGGTTCAAATATTCAAATTTTGCTTGAAAAGCCTGCAGTTTGTTGCCTAGAACTTGTTATGGCATTGCATTGTCCTTTTTTTTGTTGAAAGAATGCTCTGTGTTCTTATTGGATGATACATTTGTTGTTCAGGGTTATTGGTGCATCTCCATATGTTGCCAGCAAAAACAATTCCGAATGCAGTGCAGCGGGACCAGGGGGTTCAACTGCAGCAACGAATTCTGCTAGTTCTACGCCCATTCCTGCAAGTAACTAGAGGTTGGATCATGCATTCTAGCTATGTGGCTGTTGAAAGAATATAGCGCCCTTCTAAGTGAGATGATCATGTTCAGTGATTTTGCAAGTGATTATATTGTGTTCTTTCGACATAGAATTAGTTATATCTTAATGTTTTCCCGTCCACTATCAATTTTGTCGATGTTTGATACTAGCTATAGAATTTACTTGATAGACTGCATGAACAAACATGCAGTTGTATCGTACATGGTTCAGCTGTAAAATAGTATTTTGCGCAGTCAGCCTGTAATTGTACACTTGGCAGTATGCCACAAGCATGATATATTGTAAGTTGTAACATATGGCAAAACAGTTATTTGAAGCTGATATGTCTCGACAGTCTACATGGAAGTACAATGTGGTCGACACCCAACAAAAAGTAACCCAGCATAGTTGAAAGATTGGGCCGTTGGGGTGATATTAGAGTGAGTATTAACGGGAGATGATGAAATCGGTCGAGGCCTTGCATTTGCTTTCATAATGAGATCAATCGTCGCTTGGTACGCGTTCTTTGCTAGTTTGCTCCCGTTTTTTTTTTAAAAAAAAATGTTAACACCTGTGATTGCTAGTTTGCTAGTTTCTCTCCCGTTTTTTTATAAGGAGAGACAAGGGTTTTTTTTTTTGGAAAGCGAGAGACGAGGTAGTAAGTGCATATGTTCTTCCGATGGTGACTGTAGTTGTTCCTTCGAGCCTGTGATCTCTTTCTCGCCTCAAGGTCGAGCCTTGAGTAAGCCAGCTTGAAAGATCGGTGTTTTTCACCTGATCGAGGCCATGTCGGGCTACTGTTGTAGTGTTAGTCATGGCTATCCGCGGTGATGGATTAAAGTTTTGCCACTTTTTAGTGAACTAATCTGTTAACACCATATGGATACAAGTTCCCAGCTTATCTCTAAATAAAGCTTGACAATGCCCGCCAGGAAACATACAGCCAGTCAAACTGAGCTAACGATGACACTGATCACAAATGCGGAACATTGCTACCTCCAATCAGTAGAATGGTCGATCGTCATGATAAGCAGATAAGGTGAAAATTAAAATTAACGTGATAGCGGAATAAAACAACAGGTTCAAAAAGAAAAAATGAGTATCAATCTCTTTATTAACAATTGGCGACTTGCTTCTGTACGCAAATAATTTTTTTATATATCTGGATCAGATGTATACAAATAGTATCTCAAACAGCCTTTTCAACAATTCTACTTTCTAGCATGTCTAAATGTAAAATTCTGAACTAGCAATGAATTTAGAATGGAAATGGCGCCATACTGAAGGATTTGAGCCTTTGAATTCTGACAGTTGAAGAGGCCAAAAGAGTATTGAATCTCAAAAAACCCCATAGTGATACATATCTGTGGGAAACTTACAATCTTCCACGCTTGATCTCTGCTAATTGATGCCAGTTTACATGCGAAGTATTTCAATATCATTCCTCAAATCTTGTAGGAGTTCGATAAAAGTCAGAACGAGGTTCTGCTGTCAACAGCATTCACAATCCTGCTAGTAAACTCATCAACAGACATGGTACCAACTTCCCCACCAAATCTAGATCTGACAGTAACTGTATGCTCCTCGGCCTCTCGGGCACCCACAACTGCCATCAAGGGGATCCTCTGCTTTTCAGAGTTCCTAATGAGCTTGGGAAGCCGCTCTCCATGACAAACTTCAGCTCGGATGCCATTCGCCTTTAGTTTTTTGGCTACCTCATGGCAGAACTCCAGCTGCAGGATTGCACATGGCCATGTCAGGAGAAACTCCCATCCCACCCCTCATCACAAAAAAAAACAAACATATTCCATATTTAACGAGCACGCATAGTTATTTACGAAATTGTTGGGCCACGGGGGAAAAGAAATCAATCATAAAGGTTCACAACACAAGTAAATTTTCCGCGATAATAACCAAACCAATGACTCAACAAGACCTATTTGTAATCTAGGCAGGCAACGAAAGGTAAATCATCCTAAAACTAGTAAATAAATAACGGAGACTCCTCAGAGATAACACATACTGAAAAAGAATCAACAACAAAATTGCCTTGGTCCCCAAACTATTGAGGTCGGCGAGCTAGCTAGCAACAACACTGTAGCACCAGCCAGCTAGATCAGATGTTCGCACGCACTCATTAGTGCACAAAATGCACATACACACCAAACAAAACAGACGCTAGAAGGAAAAAAAAGGTAACCGAATTTGGATTTGAATTCAGTAAGAGGGGGAGTATAGTGTCTTGGTACAAGATCTGTACTATTGAATGCTGATACATGAAAATAGCTTGATTGTAAAGCACAAAGACACCTATGGAATGGCAGTTTAACATTCCAACTAAAAGGACCATAGATTAATAATAGAAAGGTTTGGGCATCAAGTCTTTGATACAGACTAAACTGAGATCCAAATTACAATCAACGACAATAAGGTATCAGGAAATTCAAAATTGTTGATGAACAGCTTACCTGAGTGTCAGTCACTGGCAGCACCCGGGCTTGCACAGGAGAGAGCCACAATGGGAAGTCACCTGCATAATGCTCTATAAGAACACCGAAGAACCTTTCCAAGGATCCAAGGACTGCTCTATGGATCATAATAGGCCTTTTCTTTTCTGAATTTGAGTCCACATATGTAATGTCAAACCGCTGTGGCAAATTGAAATCAACCTGTGGTAAAACAAACCAGTGTCACTTCTCACTTCAATGGATCCAATCAATAAGCGAAGATTGTTACCTCTATATGCAAAATAAAGCAGCAAAAATCATATAGTAGCATCAGTTCCGATTTTTTTATCTATTTTTATTTCCCCCTTCCCCCTATCTGACTCTCTCTCCAGTCTCCCTGACTTCTCCTTCCATAGTTCCCCAGTTCCTCTTCTCTTTCACCTCTCTTCTCCACTCCTCTCGTTCCCCTCAAGTCCACTCCTCTCGTTCCCTCAATCCACTCCTCTCCACCAGTCTCTCTGTCTCAGTCCCACACCACCGGCCACCGCACCAGTCTCCACTCTCTCTGCCAGTGAGTGATGGATCACTTCCTTTTCTTCAATCAATTCAGTTTAGGCCAAGGCAGATAAGATCGAATACAGGATAGGTACTTAAGTTCAGATTAAATCTTGAGACTAGCAGCCTATGCCGAACCTTAGATCGAGGGTCTGCTCCTAGTTTGCCTATTCATTCTTTATCGTTTGTTTTTTTTTTTTGGTTTGGTATGGATAAATGGTGTTTAATAACTGTACTGTATTGTTTGGTAAGTGTACAGTATTGTAATTATTTTAGTAAGTACAAATGGAACAAAATGTGTGTGTGTGTGTAGATTTGCTTGTTTATTTGTTAGTAATATTTGCGTGTGAAAGAGTCTGAGCATGTGAGGAGGGTGGTTTTGCTGTTGCTGATGATGAATGGTTTACACGAATTGATCCATCAGTGCAGTTTGGTTGGTATTGTTTTGTTTTTCTTTTTTATTTTTGTTTATGGCTTAGGCCCTTGAGGCCGACTAAAGGGAGGGCTTGGTTTAAGATTTTCGGCCTTTAAATGTGGCCCGTCCCTTTCTCCAGGGTACAAAAAGCCTTGAGGCCTAGTCCGGGCCCGGAGATGGTTCGCTCTAGACTAAGTTAGGTAGCACCAACAAGTTGCTGAGAATTAAACATTCAGAAATCTAAACGTTACCTACTTACCTGTATAGTGGAGCACTGCCACTTTCTCCCAAGTGCATCTTCAATTTTAAGATCAATCTTAGGGCCATAGAAAGCACCTCCACCCTCATCAACTTCGTAACTCCATCCTTTATCATCTAAAGCATCTTTAAGTGCAGATGTTGCCTTCTCCCATATATCATCCTCCCCAACAGCCTTCTCCGGCCTTGTAGAAAGATTCACTTCATATTGGTCAAAACCAAACTGAAGCAGTATTTGTTCTGTAAGATCCAGGACCCCCCTGATTTCATCTTTGATCTGATCCTCCAAGCAAAATATGTGTGCATCATCCTGCCATAGTTTGTTTTAAACTGGTTATTTGTATGCAGTGTGCTAAAGAGAGTGCCCAGAGATAAAAAGATGAATCAATGATAGTACTATATAAGTTTAGATAAAGTGATAAACACATTGTTTGTCACTGGGGACAAGAAATTTTTATAGGCATAACGGCATAACGAGAATAGATTTGCCACTAGGGAAAAGAAAAACTAAAATTCTCATGCCAACATGCGGCGCACCGATACCGTCATTGCAATACTAGCAGGACCCTTGTTGTCTTACACTTAGGGGCATTCGAGATTAGAGCCCTTCCTTTATATATTTAATCATCCCGTACCCGAGTCCTGGCAACATAGAGTCTGCACAATCATTGCTTAGAATAACCCAGATTATTAAAGAAAGGCTCAGCAAGCCCTTACAAGTATCCACTTCCAAATAAACATGAAGTTGAGAAAAATATGTTCCACTTCCATAAGTTGGTAGTTATGCTATTTATTTAATTATGTGCTACCCATGAGAAGAAACGGACAATACCATTGTGATCCCAACAAAAAAAAGGAAAAAAGGTTCAAGGTATTGGGTGCAAATTGGATGAACGGTACATCCTCCAGGAAATGTAATGCAGGAGCGGTGATTCGTACTTTCATAGTAGGCTGCAATCATTTAATGATCAGAAAGAAATCAAAATAAATTGTTTGAAGGAGAGATCATAGACTGACAAAAGTTTACAACAAAATAATTCGAAAACCTTACAGTCGCAGCACATTTTCAGTTCAAGGCATTCAGGAAACGACGCAGTCTCATTTGTTTAAGTTCCAGTAATCCTATTAAAGAAAATGAATCAAACAAACGGTAACAGGAAGTAGCTAAGATGTGTCATACCTGTGTGAAGCCTCTAACACGGAAAAGGCCATGCAAGCTCCCAGACAACTCATATCTATACACAGTTCCAAGTTCAGCCACTCTGATAGGGAATTCCCTATACGAATGTTGCTTCCTTTTGTACACCAGTATGTGATAAGGGCAATTCATTGGACGTAGTTGATATAGCTCATCTTCAATATTCATCTGGTCGTACATATTCTCTTTGTAGAAATCAAGATGGCCACTAATCTTCCAGAGATCTGCTCTCGCAACATGAGGTGTGTATAGCAGATCATATCCACGCTCTATATGTAATTTTTTCCATGTGTCTTCAATAATATGCCTTACAATGGCACCTTTCGGATGCCAGAATACCAGTCCTCCACCAGCATCCTCCTACAGATTTCATATATAAACGTCAGAAAATTAGCTTTTCCTATCCTGGCCAAAATAGCCTTTTCATCCATGCATAAGAGATCACCTAATATGATGAGTATCCAGAAGTTTTCATGAGCAGAACACCAAGGAGATGTATCATAAACCCAAAGTTAGCACAAATAATACGTCTGAGGGCAGCTCATCATCATCAATATACTTGAACCAAGAAAACAGAAAGTGCCATTCACTATGAAGTAAAACAACCTCGAAAAGCTAAGGCCCTGTTCGGTACTGTTGTTGGGTTTTAGTTTTCAAATTTTGCAAAACCAAAATCAGTTTTACATTTCTGTTTCGCAACTTTTTAAAACTGGTTCTCAAAGTGGCACTGCACAGTAGATAACTAGATGAGAAAACAATATCAAAATAATAATCATCTCATTTTACACTACCTACAGAGCTCCACCTATCTCATCACTCAGTCACCCCGTAGCCTCACTTTCTCATCTCTCTCCCCCCAATCTTCATATATCCCTCCACAACCATTACTCCATAACCATTAGCAACTCCTCCAACTCTCTAGTGGCCTGGTAAATTTCAGATGGCGCGCCTCATTAGCGGACACCTGATACTGCACCTCCTACAGATGGTCATGGTGTTGGTTTTGGATGGTGATTTAACGAAGCTAAGTGGCACTGAACGTGACTCGTAGATGGGGAGGTTTAAACTTTGTGGTGGTTGAAGAAGTCAACAATGGTTAAGGCCGAACAGTGGGAAAGGTGGATGGCGGTAATGGGTGACTGAGATTAATTGTGAATGGTGTCACAGTGGTTATGGTGATTGCCGCCATGGTTATTGTAATAAATGACGGGTTGGGCGGTGGACCGGCAGTGGACCACTGGCTGTGGTGGTGCGGCAGTAAGCTAAGGGCCATTGTGATTTTAGGGATTATTTGCTTCAAGGGAATTTGATTTCAAGGATGAAAACCAAAAAGTATTTGAGAAACCATATTATATGGTTTGTGTAATATCATTGCAAGTTCTGAAAAAAGCATTAAAAACCAGTTGGCAACAAGATATGCTGAACACGTTTCCGTTTTGGAAAGGACTTTTGGTAACGAAAAACAAAAACTGGCAATGATACTGAACGACGCCTAAACTTAGGTAAACGAAACTGACACACCAAACAGTTGCCTAAAAAAAGTAGCACCCTAGATATATGACCCATGTGAGTACAACATTATCATCACTTTGGGGTCGATGGGAAGAACAAAGATCACCTTGTTAGTTGGGATTGAGTTTGTAGGCCCAAGGAGGAGGCTGGTTTAGGTATTGGAAGGTTAGTCCTTAAAAGCATTGCTCCTGTGGGGAAGTGGTGATGGCGTTTCAATTGGAGTGAGATTCAGTGGGACGTCAGGTAATATGAAGCAAGTATGGGTTGCAACCTAATGGTTGGGATGTGGCGAGAATGCTGAGAGTTAATGAGTGTCCTTGGAAGTTTGTCTCACAAGTTTCTTCTATTTACTTGTCCTTGGTCAGAGTGATGGAGTACATATTAGATTTTGGGAGGATTTGTGGCTTGGGGATCATCCCCTACATATCAGGTTCCCTCATGTGTTTCAGTTGTCAACCCTTCGTGATTTTATCTCTCATTTCTCTTTGGGATGATTCGTGGGATCTTCATTTGCAGCGCAATCCTTATGATTCGGAAATGGATGATGTCACCTCATTGATTGATGCTCTTAGTTGTGCCCAGTTCTCAAGTAGGACAGATTCTGGAGTATGGATGGGTGATAGCTCGGGTGCAATGTTTTGAAAACCGAACCGGGCATCAAACCGGTTGCTCTGACGGTTCATTGGTTCAACCGGTTTGACCGGTTTCCAAAACCGGATGACGTCATTATTATATAATAAGTATTTAAAAAGTACCAAATACAGTCTAGATCCAAAAAAACCCCAGGAAAGTTAGAGAAAACATAAAACGATACATTGATGATTGATACATATATAACTTACATAGATCCAAAACTCCAAACACAAATACAACATCACTCGTGTTCATATTTCTCAGGAAAAAGTCATTTTTGAAACCCCTAGATCTAAATAAATAACAAGAATGTTCTTCCCCATCAAAAAAGAAAATGAAAACCAGCATAGATTTGTACGGTATGGGCTGCCGAGGAGGACTGACGGCGCGGGGAGACTGCTGGGGATAACTGAGTGCGATGAGCTGCTGCTAAAAGTGACGGCAAAGATGGTGGTGATTGATGATCTAATTAAGATCAGTGGAGGAGATGGAAGAAGTTAAGAGAGAGAGAGTACGGGGGTTGCTGGGCAATGAAATGAGTTTTTTTTTGTTTTTGAAGATTTTACATGGCACAAAATCAGACAGCAAATGACAGTTGGGAAAACCGGATGGTCCGGTTTTCCGGTTTTCACGGGTTTTGACCGTTTTTTTGACTTATCCAGTTTAAACACAAATTTAGACCGCCCAGATCTCCGGTCCCCGGTTAAACCGGTTCGGCCGGCCGGTCCGATCCGGTTTTAAAAACATTGCTCGGGTGTGTTTTCACCCAGATCACTTTCTCACCTCTCTACTTTCCGATTGCTTATCTATTGTGGAAAGAACAGTTTCATATAAAGTTATAGAAGTTGTGTGGAGTATTTCTTTGGGAAGGATTAACACTGATGACATAAGGAAAAGAAGTTGCTATGGCATCTATGGAATAAGTTCTTTGGTATGTTAGGTGAGATGTGGGTTTGTCCTTCTTCCACAATAGAGTTCTTACAAATCAATTACTTGTGGTATTGAAGGCATAAGGAAAAGAGGTTACTATGGCGGAACGAGGTGCAAGCAATTATGAGTGTATTTGGCTCAACCGAAATGCAAGGATTTTTCCTCAAAATGCTTCTTCTATTGTCACATGTTCTACATATTTTCCCAACATACTTTGGGATCAGGTTACTTTTCTTAGTTCCTTGTGTACAAAATATGTTTGGGGCTTTTGTAGACATACCTTTGAGTCTTTGACTATCTTCCAAAGGAATTGGTCTAGTTTGTAACTAATCTTTTTGAGGACAGCTTGTCCTCTTCCCATATTAATATAATTTTTCTTATCTAGAAAAACAATTCAAAGGTATATTATTTTCACTTTTGTCTTTCTTGAAGGGTACCATATACTTATTTCTACAGATTACCAGTAACCATACCCCTACATGACAACATTTCTGTAACAATAAGTATACCCCGGCACAACAACATTCTTTACCAATAACAACAGAACCCCGGCACAGCAACATCATTCCTTCTAGTGTATTTAAAGAGACTCCAGACAGAGGAAAGGGAGGGGGAGGTTCAGGGGACACAGATATACACTGCCTTGCTCATGCAATTTTAAAGAGGCAATTTTATTCACGCCCTTGATATAAAGCACAATGTCAATGTGCTACTTCACAATTAATAAGTAACAAATAAGGGCTAGCGAAACCAGTATTCCAGAATCATCCAAAGATGAGCAGCAGTTAAACTAATGACTTTTCAGTCCAAGCAAACAATATGAACCTGCTAGGGTTATTGCCCTACTTATGTAGGACAAACTCTCATCCTCCCCACAATCCGGTGGAACCGTGGAACGCATATGCTGCTAGCCCTTGAAAGAAAGAAGTAAGAGTTGTAGGAGTGGGTTTCAGTTTAATTTTTGTTAAATGTATAGACCCAAGTTGGGTCAGTCTTCCTTCCATCGTACGCAAGAAAAAGAAAAGGAACAAAAAACGAACCCACTCTATTGTGATGAATGCTAACCATATTGTAGACTTAACATCTGGGCTCGTAAGTCATGAGCTTACCAACAATACCATCCAACTTCCCTCAACATAAACAAAAACAAATCTTTCTCTGTGATAGCAACCACATAGAAGTCATTTGGAAAAAGATATCTGTTCTTACAAAAGTGAGAGCAATCAATGGCTGAAAGTAATAGATTAAAACACATAACTAGTTTAAAGTGGCATCAGAAGACATGAAAGAAGCATTCCCAAGGCTAGCTGATGGAAACCAAAAGCCATTCAAATGTTGCCTTCTTGGCTTCGACATGAGCCGACAGTTTTCAGCTTTTCTATGTAGTGCAATCCAACTGCTAAACTAGTTTGAGAAGATCCAATAAAAGAAAAAAAAGATTCACAATATTAATTTAACTATAGTGAGTGACATCATTCAGACCAAAACTTGTAACTGGTCAAGATGCCAAATGACCTTAACAAATCAAACGACCACTTTTAACAAACAGAACATTGTATCATGCCAATAAGGTCCCTTATCCACTAGAAACTGCAAGCCAAGCGAGGCAGCAAGAGGTACCTGTATGGAGAACAGATCAAGATCCTGGCCAAGACGCCTATGATCCCGACGTAGAGCTTCCGCCTTGAAATGAAGGTAAGCTTTTAACTGTTCTTCGCTTTCCCAAGCTGTACCGTAAATTCTCTGAAGCATTGGCTTATGCACATCCCCTCTCCAGTAAGCACCAGCTACAGATTCAAGCTCAATAGCTTTCCTATTAATGTTCCCAGTAGATTCAACATGGGGCCCAGCACAAAGATCCCACCACTCATCTCCTATTAGTGAAAAAGACAAATACAAACATTATAAGATAACAGATAATACACAACAGAGTCTAAGTAGTTTCATAAGCCTGAAGCATGTACATCCTTGCATATACACTGGGACATATAAAGATACTATGATTTCCTCCCTAAGAACTACAGAAAAGCGCACCACCAAGAGATGTGGAAGGGGGACTTGGCACACAGCCTAGCTATGCGATGCAATTATGACAAACCTATTTATTCCCCAACAAAAGTTAAAGGACTACTCAGTCAGCTCAAATCTTCAAACCACTAACTTAGAGCATCATCACCGGTGTAAAACTCACGCCTAGATCACATTGACTAGGTTGAACAAATAAAACTCAACTGAAAAAGTGAATGAGATTTCAAATAGGGCCCCACCAAAAAGTGGGGAAGGGGAACTTAGCAAACAGACTATAAATTGATGCAATTGTAGCAGGACTGAACCTATTTATTCCCTGGAAAAGGTAAAAATGACTACTCAGTCACCTCAAATCTTCAAACAACCAACTTAGAGCATCACCACCGGTGTGAATGCCCACGCCTAGATCACGCTGACTAGGTTAAACAAATATATATCAACTGAAAAGTGAACAAGCTTTTGCTATAAAAAAAATATTCATCTGCCAAGCTGACTGATGCATTAGTTCTTCAAGTTAGTGACAGAATGCACTGCATAGAGCTAAGACAACTGTTTTTATATAAAGCTTAACATTAAACTCAGCTTAGCCAAGCTTTGTTTGATATAGTAATAATGAAAAAGCCAAGATATCACCAATCTCATATTTTCACATTAGGCAAACATGAGTATTTCAACACAAATACCCAACCATAGACTCTTGTAAAATCTAAAGTAAAGGGACCCACTAAACTGGCCAAAACCATAAAAATAAAAATAAAAAATTGATAAGACTCTAAAGTATGTCGAATAAAGATACCTAACTAGATAACCGAAAGAGGACTAATGTTATTAAGAAATCTTTTAGCCACCAAAAAAGTAAGAACCTCAGGTAAAACCAGGCCACTGCTGACGATTAAAAAAAGTTTTTACAGATAATCTCGTTTATAAAGATTGTTTTTTTAACTTAGCAATGCATGTTTTGAATTTGGGGAAATAGATATTCATCATTAGAAATCTTAAACGACTGATTAAGATTGCATGGTTTTCCACAGCAGTAGGTCGCTTTGAATAGTACAAAGTTTACTCTTTTACCACATTGCACGACTGCTGGAAAATGAATACAATCAAAGTCCAGACATATAGTTAGATAACTTTTAAGAGTGAGAGTAAGCAAGCATACAGCGAATATCTCCAAACCCACGTCAAGAAGGGCAAAAACAATTAACCAGAACTTATAGCAATCAACACAAAATCGATTTCATCCAATGTAAGTATATATACAAATTTTTTGATCAGAAAATATGCTCAACATGAAATGCAAAGACAGCTCCAAGCACGCAAGTAAAGTGGCAGGCTTTTAAGTTCACATAATTTTAACAGCAACAGTTACATGTGCGGCATAATTGGTCATCCACTTTTTTTTTGTTCTCTCTTGTAGGGTGATAGAAACGTATAGACCGTCATTGAAGCATTCATAAAACAAAAACAGCAGCTTACCAATGTGATAGATTGTAATGGGTTCTTCTTTTATGCTTTCTAGAATCTCCAGTTTGTAAGGTTCATTTTGAGCCTTTATTCTCCTTTCCGCTTCATCTCTCGAAACTTCTTCTCTAACTAGGGGCAAATTTCGACCAATAATGCGGTCCTACAGACGATGTAAAAAATGACTTTTGTACCC
The DNA here is from genome assembly GCA_900322385.1 of Pharnaceum exiguum. Classification (NCBI taxonomy): domain Eukaryota; kingdom Viridiplantae; phylum Streptophyta; class Magnoliopsida; order Caryophyllales; family Molluginaceae; genus Pharnaceum; species Pharnaceum exiguum. The sequence continues at coordinate 16,368 of ONZK01001283.1, read as the reverse complement.
TGGAACCATAAACTAATAAATGCTTGACCGGACAAGTGAATATTTACAACGAAAAAATATACCAAAAAAAAAATTAAAAACCAACTGACCATTTCCTTCTTAATTCTCTTCAAGTCTTTGTCAGTAATAGGATCCATATCGAAGTCATAGTAAAAGCCATTATCTATCCATGGTCCAATTGTCACTTTAGCCTGCGGATATAGCTTCTGAACAGCCATGGCCATCACATGTGCGCACTGCAAACAAGTACAACATTACTTCACGTAAATAATCATAGTACAAAAACTGAATAGGTTAAAGACATCAAACGAGAAAAAGGTACTCCACATATCTCGACATTAATAAGACAATACGCCAGGGCACACTACATTTCAGAAAGGAAAAAAAGTAGAAGAAACAGAGTACGAGAATAGACGAAGTGTTTGTTAAAAGGTTCTTGGCCCCTAAACGGATGGAAATTAAGTCTTCAATGAACACACAGACCATTAGAGTCTCAGAAAGACAGAAATAATCAAACATTCACAATGCAATAAGTCAAGAAATAACAAACCCCAAAAGATTGCTTCCATCATCAATGACCGAAGAAGAGAAAGAAGAGGACAAGGTAGACATAACCAAGAAAAACAAGCTAGAAAGGAAGAAGCATCTTTTACTCATACGAATCTCCAAGTCACGGCCCGCACAATGTAATGTAATCTTAGTGTTATCTATCGATTATGCTCCATCGTTTTGGTGAAGAAATGGGCGTAGTAAAAGAATTACTTTGGAATAAGCAGTCACAAATGTATAGAACAAAACAATCTTGTCCAAGAGCAACTCTATCTAACTGCTCAAACCTCCAACACCCCCCAAAGCATCCGCCTAACCACCTTCTGGCTGAGAACTCAGGTGATCATACAGGATAGTAGTCAGTAAAGGCTTCTTTCACAAGAGAACACTAGTCCAACCACAACTCCGAGTAGAAGTAGAGCTCATTTCATACTTGTAGCATTCCTCACTAATTACTAATGTGAGTATGGCACCAAAATCTCATTGCAAATGTGTCCATTGACTTCCAATGCTGACCTAATTAACGTGACTCTAAAAATGCTTCATATCCAGAGAACATGATTGAACAACACTACTCTCCATTTCCCTATTCTTTTTTCCTGATAGCAAACGGCCCTTCAATGTAACAAAAGTCATAAGCAACCAACTTAATCCATACTACGAGTACAAAAGTGTATGTTTTATGTCCAACAATAATGACTACTGAAGCACCCTAATACACTAAACTCCAAACTAAACAAATACCCTTTTAAAATCTTGCAAGCCAGACTCACATAAACAAATAATATCTTCAAAAAGAGAAAGGGCAAAAAAATACTCACGGAGTGTCGAACTCTGAGAAGAAACTCAGAAGAATGATTGGTGGGCAGTCTTATTTTAACCTCTGAAACACTACCATTACCATTACCATTCGTCTTTTGCACAAGCTGCTGCTCATTTTTATTATTATTTGTTTTCTCCTCATCGGCAACTGCAACAGCAGATGACGATGATGAAGTGCAGAAAGGAATACTATTATTATGACTTGTTTTATTAGTTGTGTAAATTCGGAGGTGGTGGTTTAGTTTAGGTGGGGAAGAGAGTGAGGAGAAAGGTGAGAGAGTGGAGTAGAATGACGATGAAGATGAGGAGGAGAGGAGGCGGAGAGAGTGAGAGAGCAGGGATAGAGAGATTGGTGTGGTGGTAGTAGTGGCCATCCTTTGGATGACCAACATGATGATGGTATTGGTATTGGTATTGGTATTGGTATGGTGGAGGATGATGGTTTGTTTAAGGGTGTGGCCGTGTGGGATTATTAATTTTTTTTGAAATGGAAATGCGATGGATTTGGAGAAGAGAAGCGACAAAACTGTTTTTTTTTCTTTCTTTTTTCTAGACCTCCAAAAATTAACCCCACTTCAAAATATAATAGGGGGTTCGGTTTGAAAATTTAATCAACCCTTACTTAAAAATAATATAGTTAAATGGGTTGGAAATCCCACTTGACTCGATAAAAACACGTCAACTTAGTATCATATTACCTCCAAAAGGTATTTTTCTACTTACTCAAATTCTTTTTAATTGATTGAACAATTAAACATTAGATTAGGGATTTAGGTTTGTATAGTTGTATCTTCGTGATAGTAATGAACTAAGAACCTCTTTATAAGTTTCGTAATCGTTGTTTTTAAGTAGTAAGTATTATGGAGTATTAGAATTGATGGCTTTTTTTTTTTTTTGTGAAATGGACATGTTTATAACTTGGTGTTATTTGGTTGTCCGTACCCCTGAAATAAATTTCTCGCTCCACCACTGCGCCCAAGGTTATTCCGTGGTTGAACCTGAGATGTGATTCACTTGGGATCCTAGGGGCTGTTCAGTTACAGAAAATGGTTCCTAGTTTTCATACCCAAATCTCCAAATATCTCATAATTTTCATCTCATTTGGAAACAAAACAAAAACAGAAAAAGGTGTTCAAAAGAGAAGCTATTCTCTCTCCCCTGTATCTTCCCCTTCCTAATTTGAAACCACCACACAATGAAAACCCACTTCATTCAAAATGCTACAACATCAATCACCATGAACGTCATAAACTTACTGTCTCCCACCACTATCTTTGCACTTTCTCTCTCCTCAGTTTGTTGAATCGAATTGGTATGTACCTACTTAATTTAATTGTTAGAGATTAATGGTGTTTGGCTGCACATTTGTTGTATTCAAGGGATGTTTTGAGGTGTTCAGATGTGTTAAGGAAGGAGAGAGAAAATTGTTCTTTTTGTAGATCTACATAATAATAGTGGTTTTGGGATCACTATCTTTGTCGTCTTCCATGTTCGACAAACGCGGTGGCGGTGGTGGTCGCCATTAATGGAGTTTCCAGCAATTGACATCCACTGTTAGTAGTGATTGAGTGGTGGTTGATGGTATCATCATTGGTGGTTACACTGGTTAGATGGAGAGGGGAGTGGAAATGGGTAGAAAACACTCCTCTTAGTTTGTAAAGGAAACTTCAAAAACATCCAAATGGGTGTTTTGTAGATCTCTTTGTAAAGTTAGAAAACACGGGATTTTCTGTTTCCTAGAGGTTTTTGGAAAAATGTGCACTTGAACGCGTTTTCAGAAAAATAAGAAATGAAAACGGAAAACATCCCTTGTTTTCTGCAACTGAACACACCCAGGTTCCAAGTTCAACCCCTAATAAGGACACTTGGAGGAATACTTTCCCCAACCCCTCTCCAAGTGTCTCGTCCGTGGTTCCGTCCGAGATGGGCCGAGTTCAGACTCCGCATTCTTGCTTCAAAAAAAAAAAAAACTAAGAATAGTGCAAAAATAGTAAGGTGACATTCACATGTTGCCTTAGGGGGGTCATTTACCCACTTCACCATCAATCCATCATACATCGCTCACCCCACTGACACAGAAAACAGTGTAAGTGAAATACAGGGTGTTGACCTGCGGAACTAATTCCTCATCCGTCATCTCTGTAACTCACTAACATAGTAACATTCCCCTCCCTCCTCCCCCCGCTCTCTTACTCTTTCTCATTGCCGTTAAGCCGAAGTCAACAACCCGCTGGATGCTTGAAAGTTCGGACACCCTTGACTCACCGGGCTGAGGTACATAATTCTTGAACCATCTAGATGTTAGTTTATACATGTTGCAAGTGGTCACTTTCACTGTTTCACAAAGCTCATGCTCTCTAAATGCTAGCTAAAAACTTGTTCTTGGTCTTTGGTATGCTAACGACTTTTACTTAATCATCATCTAGTTACATCAAGGCATTTGAATAATTCAAGAAAAAAAGAAGAGATGAATATCTAAAAACAATACTTGAAACAAACATTAAGACAACTTAATTAATAATCAAATACAAATCGATACATTACATACTCCGTAGGTGATTAAAGAGTCAATAGTCTGTAGCCTTGCGAGAAATACAAGAACATTGATCTCTTTAGTTGTTTGAATATCTCCATGGTACACCCGGGTGTACCTTGCTCTGTACACCCACTTTGTTTTTCTCTCTTATTTTAGGCCCAACTCTTCAAAAAATGATAAAGACCCAACATTTAATTATCTACTTACAAAGGGGGCGTACGGAGCAAGGTACACCCGAGTGTACGGCATAATTTACCTAACATGAGGTATTTTTAAAAAGACGGTGAGGGATATAAAAAGCCAACGGATGGCGAGTCTTATGGTGGCCGGTTCCCGTGTTGGTAGTTAGGGACGGTGTGATAGACAGAGAGATAGATAGTAGGCCAAAGGTGACATGGTGGTTGTGGGCAAAGAAAAGGAGAGAGAAAAATGGCAATGGTGGCGCGGTCCCTATATCCGGTTGTTGGCGACCGGGGGAATGGTGGTTATAGACGTGTTTGAGAGGGACGGCAACAATTGTGGTCAAAAAGCAGCATTGATGTTTCAAGCGTGACATAAGGGGAAGGAGACCACAACAACAACAATCCCAATCCCAGTGAATCCCACCTCAAATGGGGTACTAGGGAGCCTGATGTACGCAGCCTTACCCCCGATTTGAAAATCTGTGGGCAGGGGAGGGGGAGATTGAAGAAGATAGCAAATTGTTACCATTGATAAAATCATGGTAACGATGTAAGGGCATTTGTTCCGCAATCAAATGCTAACGGTTCCTTGAAACAAACATCAGGTAAGTAACAGGACCTATTCCCATAACATTAGTGATACATTTGGTAAGGGAAACACCCCCGCAATGTCTTTCGTTAAAAAATGAAAGAAAATAAAAGCTTGATCCCTATCCCTATTAATTGCATTTGAAGTGTCAATTGTGCATGTCCTGTGCTGTTTTTTTCTTTTTCTTTGTCTTCCCTGGTTTAGTACTTCAGCGTTTATAAATCTCTGTGCCAAAGTAAAAGCAAATGGACTGTGGTTTTGCAATAGAGGAGTCATTAATTTGTAGTTACTAGTTTGAAACCCGTGCAATGCACGGGGTGTGTTCATAAAATTCTACATGTTCTTAAGTACTATATGTTTGAGAAAAAACCTATTATCTTTTTGTTGAATAACTTCAAACGGGTTTGCAATTGATGTGTAGTTATAACTTATACGTAACAATCTGGATTTTTTGTTTTTGATAGATAATGCCTTCCAATACGTTTGATAATATATAGAGTCACTTGAATAAACGGTTTGGCAAGTACATTAATTTTTGTATTTTTTGTGATCCTCTTTTGTAAATGTAAAATTATGCCAAAAGCCAACTGAGATATGATTAGTTCATGACAAAATGAGGAACTAAAGATGCACCCAAAACCAACTCAGCAAGTCTTTGGTAGACCCGGTGTACGGGTACACCCGTACACCGGGTGGATTTATGACTAATAATAAATGAGCTGATAAATGACTTTGAAAATGAGACTAATGATGTATGTTATAATTCTTTGAAAAAGCACCCGGTGTACACGAACACCGGGTGTACCTAAGAATTAGAAATATTACACCGGATTACATATATAAAAAATTTTATGACGTAGTTGAAGTTAATATAAAACATTTGAGTATTATAAAGCAATAAAGTTATTCAATGGAATTTGTCGAAAGCATTTTAACAAAGAATAATAATAATTTCCTTGTGTTTGTAAATCATAATGAGTATTTGTTGTGTTGTGTGATTGTGTCTGTCCATCTCAAGCGTCATTTGTTATTAGGAAATTCAAACCGTAGACAACACTCTTAATAAGTCTCCTAATAAAGCCATGTATAGCCCACGCAAGAAGACATGTCTGTACCAACCCTGATCTAGGTATATACTCGTAGGAACTTAATGTCCAAAAGTATAAGAACTATTTCAATATTTTGAAACTTTGAATGGGAACTTGTGAAGGCATTATTGTTAAAAAGATGACAACTTCTATTGTAATGTTGTAAAAGAAAATTTTATTTCGGGTATGGGACGGTAAGAAATATTTATATAGTACAAATCTAGCCAATCCACTGTCAAAAAATAAACATCAAAGATTGTTGATGCATTTGGAGATTACCCGTAGCATGTAAAGGTGTCTTCTTGGGTTGTTCAGACCTTTACTTTTGCCAACCCCATCATTTTGACAAAAAGCTTGTTTCAGATTTGGTGCTACTCTTGGGATTGTTATCTTTATACTTGACCAAGTGTCTCATGCTTCGACTTGCTGGTGCATTATCATCCTCTGTATCACAGAGTTTATATGCTCCCACCCTAGCATATTTTCACATTCCACTTGAATACCTGATTAATGCTAACATTATGCAGCAAATTTATTCTTCCTTCCACCCCAACTTCTACCACAAAGCTGGCCTTCTCTAAAACTAACGTCAAGAGGAAAACAACAAAAAAATGTCTTTTCAGCAACTACAATGAAAGTAAATGAAAAAGCAAATTTAGAGAAAGCTCATCAAAAAAACACTAATATCAACCTGCAGGCTTTACTAAAACAACACCAAAGAGCTGTTAAATGAAACATAATATGTCCTCACTACTCAATAAGTGCAGTCAATCCTCTGTCCACTGGACATCGTCTAGTTTCATCAACTAAATGACATAATAAGTTAGGGCTGTTGCCCCCTTTCACACCAAAAAAATGGCATAATGAGAAATTGCAAAAGAAAACGTTTGATCAAAGACTTTATCTGACTTGTACAAATTGCAAACGAAAAGGTTTGATCAAAGACTATCTGACTTGTACAGCAAAAACTCAGAAAGCCTGGAAGCAACCACAAACACTTGCAATGTTTTGGAAAATTTTAACACCAAACACTGCAATTTTTGACTTATAAGCAACCACAAATTAGCCAAAGCAGAGAACTGTAAATCAATTTTGAAAAGAGCAACATCAAGGGCACATATTGCTTTTGGGCAAAATATATATGCATCCTGACAGCTCATTATGACGACCATTAGTGCTATTTGAATCAACATGAGTGGTGACGTCGACAGAGTTGGTGCTGCTTGCCTGATTATAAGGCCGCCAAAGTAGTTAGATAAACCTAGTACTAATTGTTACACTATGCAGCAAACTATTCTTTTTTTCATATTAATTGGAACTCAAATCTAGTATAGTATGGTACGTACTACGTACCAATGCCAGAGCATTTGAAACAGACAGAGTGAGGGAAGGAGAAAATCATTAACATAGCAAATTAACATAAACATTTAAGTAATTGAAGGTAGGAGAAAATCACCTAAGAGAGGAAGAAGAAGGTGTGAGCGAATTAAAAACATTACTGGCCTCGCCAATTTATAATAGCTCTAGTACTTCTACTTTGCATATCCTGCCTTTCTCAATGCATGATTTGATCGCCCTTTGATTCTGTAAAGTCAATCAAATGCGGCAAGAATCGATTAATTATACTCAGTACTCACTGCTAGTTTGCTACTATGTCGACATAATAAGTATTTTGAGCAAATATTATGCGAATTATTATAAGAAAGGGAAGTCCTTGATTGTGAAAAATATTAGAGGTAAACTGAAGGGGAAGTGTTGAATTTAAATTTTTTGAATGACAGCCTGCGTTTATTATATATTGTCTCTGAAATGAGAAACGTCCAAAGAATTTCCAAAATTATAGTCCAAGCGGGTTTTGTTTATTTAAATTGTTTCTTGAAACCCTAGGTGATGGACTCTCTTTTATATAATGGTAGAGATGAGAAATTGTACGCAGGAGTGCGGAACTTAGAGACAAATTTTCGGAGAGAATATTGCTCAAGGTCCAAACAGGATTGGCACCACACAGACACGCAAAATTTTGTATTTTGTTTCTTAATATAAATTGAATAGAGGTTGAACGACTCACATTCGACTTTAATCTTTCTTTCTTTTTTCAAGTTTCTCAAAATGCCAGTAGCAATAACTTTCTTATTGGCCCTGCACAAGGTGAACATAAATTGAAAAAGCATAAGTGGATATGTATGTAGTGCAAAACTGCAAATTGTTGTTTTTTTCTTTTTTTTTTTATTTGTCACTTTCTATGCCCAAGTGCATTTGATAGCATCTATGTTATCATCTCGAGTTGACAGAAAGATGAGGATTATTAACACTGCAATTCGATGTTTTTCTTCTGGATCATACAGGAGCAGGACCCTTGGATACACCATGGGAGCAATCTGAAGATAGAAAAATCCTAGATGTCTGTACTCCAGAAGGACAGGTTAGTTGTTTGCCCTCCAATTTTGGTGGAAGAGTTCACAGTTAGGTTCTTGTGCTATTAGTCTGAGTGTCTAACACAATTCTTTTTGACTCATTAATTTAACTTTGTCCTTTGTTTTCTGGATTATGTAGACGCCATATGATTGTGATACTCTGAAAGAGTTTGAATCTTCTTGTCGAAGCTATCCGCAAAGTCACAAGTGGACTTAGAAGATCCTGCAGATATTAAACTTTTTCTCTTCTGAGTTTAAAAAGTGGATGACTTTTCCTTCTAAAAAAACTCGCTGTTAGACTTAGAATTATTTAGAGGTGGGTCTGTGCTGTAGTGCTGTGTAGTTTCCTTTCCAGTGTCCTTCTGGCTCCTACTCTCTAGCATTTCTCTAATACTATACTGCTCTCTCTTCTTTCCTTTCTCTCTCAATAAATGATAATTGCATGCACTTTGCAGGAGATCTTAATTGTTGCGTGCAGGAGATCTTAATTATGGTTCGGCGAAAATTTGAGAAAGCTAAGGAACGAATGGACTCTGATTTAGCGGTTTTCGCAGGGGATTTGGTTGTTCTTTTGGGGGAGAGCGAGGAAAGTCATCCTGAATGGGAGGAAACTATTGACGATTTATTAATTCTGGCTAGGAGTTGTGCCATTATGTCATCTGATGAGTTCTGGATGCAATGTGAAGGGATAGGGCAGGAGTTGGACGACAAGAGTCCAGAGTTACCCCCGGGTACACTAAAGCAATTTCATCTGCGGATGGTTTCTATACTCACTCGATGTACAAGCTTGTTGCAGTTTCCTAAAAAAGGTTTCGTTGAGGATGGTCATGCGGTTGACCAACGCCAATCTACAATGTTGCAGTCTCCAGAGAAAGGGACTCCTGTTGAAAAAGACAGCAAGGGAAGCCCTTCTTCTGGGAAGCTACCTGTATCTTCCGGTCAAGAATAGTTTGGTAGTTTTTTTTTTTTAATTAGGGGAACAGTGTGGTTACTGGTTAGTTGGTCACAATTAGAGCTGGCCAACGATTGGTTTGTAGTCGGAAATCGAGTCGAAATCGAGTCGTTGGAAACCGAATCGAATCGAGTCGGTGGAAAATGGCATCGGAGTCGAACCAAATCGAAAAGGACCGATTCGACAACGATTTGAAATTTTTTCAAATCGACGATTCGGTTTGAGTCGAGTCGGTCATAAATCGGTCCAAAAACGACTTGCATCGAGTCGTGACTTGGTTCAAGTCGAATCGTTGATTCGGTTCAAATCGGGTCAAGTCGACCCAAGTCGAGTCGATAAATCGAATCTAATCTCACCTCATTACTATACACTAGTAGTTTAATAGTCAAATATGACAATAATCATTAATCCTACTCATAACATCATACAAATCACTTGTATTATAATACACGTCTAATGAATTGAATGACCAAACATTTATAAATACATCATGTTATAATTTTCAATCAATTACTAATGCACA
>ONZK01001282.1:1409-11850 GCA_900322385.1 Pharnaceum exiguum | reverse complement strand
GGGGGGGGGGTCTGATATTATAGACATTATTGGTCCTGAGTGATGTGCAACAGTGATTTAGGAGATGCTTAAGTTGGGTTATCAATGCACGTATAATCAACAGCATGTGAACCTACATTACCCTTTATCCTAATTCCCAAATGAATATGGGTTATTTGATATATACCTTAATTATCTTTGGCAAACCAAAGTGAAACATTCCAAAATTTGTCTATAACTTTGAGGGTTTTCCATCAGTTAAAGAATTCTCAGTAATGAACTCTGATGATCATTTGGTGTAGGCTCACGCATATGTTTCTTGCCACATTATTTGCAATATTGGGATTACTTGAACTTCTCTATAATTTAAACAGAGTTTCTCATCTTGTTATTCTTTCTTATGCAGATAATGATGATATGCTTAAACTCAATCTTAAGGATATGTCACTAGAGTTCTCATGGCCTATTGATAGGATCAAAGAGGCACTACCCGATTTTGATTGTCCCATCCCATTCACTCCCAAATCATGTTCAGCAGAGTCCCTTAATGCTATTGCGTCGCTCATTGAGGACCAAAAGATTCCAGAGGCAAAATTCGCTCTTGCTTCTGGAATTTCTGCTTTTCTCTGGCTATACACTTGCATCCATGGGTAAGACTCGGTTCACCTTACCTCAGTAGTTTTGAGCCATTAGAAACCATAAATTGCATAATGGTGTAGATGATTGTTAGTCCTGTCTGTGATTACCTTAATTTATCAGATTTTCAGTTCGTAGTTCTTGTGTTGCCTAGCTCATGTACTCATAAAGTTCTTGTATTTCTCTCTCACTCGTTCTTTTGGGTGAATCAGTTACAAACCAGCTACAGTAACCTTGACATCTCGGCTTCCGCTCGGTTCAGGTCTGGGTTCATCAGCTGCATTCTGTGTCTCACTTTCAGGTGCCTTGCTTTCGCTGTCATCATGTGCTAGCTTTGATTATAGCCAACAAGGTTGGTTAACATTTGCGGACTCTGAGCTTGAGCTGGTAAATAAATGGGCATTTGAAGGAGAAAAGATAATTCATGGCAGACCATCAGGCATTGACAACACAGTCAGCACATATGGTATGAATTTTTTTAAAATTCAAAAAGTTGTATTTCAATAATTTGATTGTAGCATTGCTCTCCACGGTTTCTTTTCTCTTCTTTTTTCTTTCTACACGAAGAACCCCGGACTTCAGATTATGTTGTTGTTTTCATAACAAGAATTTGGTATTGGAGGGGGGAAAAAGAAGAAAAGCAAGAGTGCTTGTGATTTAGGTCCTGCATCCTGCGGATTTCTCCTTTAACAGACTTTTTTACTTGATGGCCTATGCTCAAATTTCATCAACCTAAACTTTATTATTTGAACTGTCTTTAGATTAGCGTTTTGTTTGTTATAGGATCTAATGACTGAAGGTTGCAAATTTGTCTTGGACAGACATGCTATGTCCTTTTATGAAAATTCTACTGTCTATCTCCTTGTTATACAACTTGTCAATATTCCGAAACTTGTGAAACTCTATCCTAAATTAGCAGATTGTAGAATATGAGTATATGACACACTTTGAACCTTTGATGATACACAGACTAGTTGGGATTTCAGCTGTTTTTTTTTTCCCAGAGGCTTCCTCACTTTGAAAGAAGCTTTGTTCAATTTGTTACCATTACAAAGTGTATATGCTTTCAGTAAATTATGTCTGCATTAACTCTTCTTTTTCTTTTAGAAATTTATGCATATTAGTAGATAAAGAAGACTAACCTTATGAAGTTTACAATATAGGCAATATGATAAAGTTCAGGTCAGGTGAACTCACACGACTCAAGTCGAATCTGCCAATTAAAATGCTGATTACAAATACTAAGGTTGGGCGAAACACAAAAGCATTGGTTGCTGGGGTGTCAGAGAGGTCACTACGACACCCTGATGCGATGGCATCTGTATTCAGTGCCGTTGACTCTATTAGCACAGAGTTGTCGACTTTAATCCAAACACCAGCCACTGATGAGATTTCAGTTACGGAAAAAGAAGAGAAGTTGGAAGAACTGATGGAAATGAACCAAGGTTTACTTCAGTGTATGGGTGTCAGCCATGCAACAATCGAGACTGTTCTTCGTACAACGCTTAAATACAAGCTATCATCCAAGCTCACAGGGGCTGGCGGAGGAGGCTGCGTACTAACACTGTTGCCAACTCGTATCCTTATCAAACCTTACAGTTTGACTTCTTTATTTCCGTAGGCCGTACACATTTTTGCAAATCTTCACCTCTCTATAGTTTTATGATTGACTGCTAATATTTCTTCACTCACGAGGTAAATTTCTCATCCCATTTATGTTATTACCATTTAGCTCTAATATGCTTTATGATAAAGGTAGAACTTCGAGGGATTCATACTGAAGTTGATTTGTTATTGAGTACTCTCTCCGTTTCTAAAAGTTCTTCCACTTTTGAGAAATGCACGCATTTTAAGAAAGATGGAAAGAGACTAATTTACCCTCAACAAGTGGAGAGTGAGAATGAGGGGTAGAGTAAGTTGGGGTGAAATAAAAGGGTTAAATGAGTCATTTAGCCAAAAAAATCATGGTATAAAGAAAAAAGTGGAAGAACTTCCAACGGAAGGAGTACATGTTTATTAACATTTGGTACCACATGTGGCATTCTATTGTCCATTCCTTGACCCTGTGTTCAGTTCTATCTAGCGTTGTGGTCGACAAAGTAATAGCTGAGTTGGAGACCTGCGGGTTCGAATGTCTCGTAGCTGAAATTGGCAGCAGTGGATTGGAGATATGCTTCAATGCATCCTCCTGAGGTCTTAATCCTGCAAGTGTAAGCACTGGGCTTTTGTCTTCAGATGGACAGTTGAACACAAATCAGTGTTCTAGCCTCTTGTAACTTTCTTCTTTCTCCTCTCTATAGTGTATGCTTTGTACATCATTAAATTGTTGTAATTGGCATCCTCATTTGCCTTATTTTCCGTTTATCTCAGAGCACTAATGTTCAATTGAAATTTGGATTTGTTGTTAAATTGCGGAATAATACAAAGTAAAATGATTTGAGAGCCTGGAATTGTGCGTACACTGTTGTTCTTGGTGGCTTTATAGTATTTTTGATCTGCTATAAACTTAGTTTTTCCTTTTTGTTCTTGTGATTACTTTTTCATTTCATAATTGGTGTTGTGTATACCTTTGCTGGATTTTTTATATTTTTACTAAGGTTAAGAAGGTAGAGTTAAGAGTCTCATCATGCAGGATTTTATTGGGTTGCCTGACAAGGACGTGTAGGATTTCGAATGCATTGATAACATTGTCCAGAGAGGTGTAAGCTTTCAGATGCAGAACGAAAACACCGGACAGTAAATAGAACACCGACTATGACACAGATTGATTTATCTAAAGCCGAGACATGTATTTCTTTGTTTTTCCCAAAAGCCAACAAACTGCATTATATTTATCTTTTTTGTCTGAGAAAACTACATTATATTACACCAGCATGTAAACAACACGGGCCTTATTATATGTATTTTAGACTGTCCTACACTGCGCGAAAAGCCATAAAGTAGGACCGGGGAACCCATGTATACTAACTTCACACACAATGATGCTGGGATCTGTTCCACTTGTATCACCCTTCTCCTAACACCAAAATATACTTGAGCTTCCGTAGAGCCTGATTAACCATTGACAATGGTTCCACCTGCACAAAAGCACAATAAGATGCGGAAATGAAAAGAAAAAATAAAGGTGTGTTTGTGGAGGGGTTGGGGGAGGGGGGTTTGGACGGAGTTACATTGCTATCTCCGGATTTTTGCAGCTTACCATTAGGATGGAGGACCTGCCCAGTGATGTAGGACGAGTCTGCATTGCTGGCGAGGAACACATAACAGGGTGCAATCTCATTGGGCTGACCTGCCCTCTTCATTGGAACCTGTGATCCGAAGTTCTTGACCTCCTCCTCTGTGAATGAGGCAGGGATCAGAGGCGTCCACACAGGGCCAGGAGCAACCCCATTAACCCGAATGCCCTTCTCCACAAGATGGAGGGCTAGGGCTCTAGTGAAACTAACAATGGCTCCTTTGCTAGAGGCATAATCCAGTAACTTAGGTTGGCCCTTGTATGCTACAACTGATGTAGTGTTGATGATGCTGCTTCCTTCCTTCATATACTTCAAAGCATGCCTACACACATGCAGAACTGCTCATTTTATTATTATGTCCTCCGGCACTAATTAGACGATGTTGATAACAGTATATGCAACAGCCTTGAACATAATAGATTTTATAAGTTAGGGATAGTTCACCTTGTGACAAAGAAGTGAGCAAAAATGTTTGTGCGGAACAGCCTCTCAAGCTTAGGATCGTCTATCTCCTCGATAGTGCTGCGTTCATACTGCTCGGCGGCATTATTGACTAGGATATCTATCTGTCCGAAGGCGTTAGCAACCTCATCGACCACTTTCTTACAGTTCTCATCGTATCCCAGGTCTGTCGGGATTGCGATGGGGTCTTTGGCATCAGATCCTTTGGATTTCTTGATGAGCCGAATTGTTTCTTGAGCGTCTTTGTCCTCCTGACCCTTGACATAAGTAAAGGCTATGGTTGCTCCCTCCTGCGAAAACATTTGGCACACTGCCCTTCCTATCCCTGAGTCTCCGCCCATCACCAACGCCACTTTCCCCTGCCACTCACAGATTAAGGTGAAAATTCTGAGATGAGATCACCTCACATTCAACTCACATAAATTCCCTATATAGACACCAAACTTCAAGTTATACAAGTGACTTCATTGTTGCCATTCGGTAACAAAGCAAGAAAAAGTTTCTGGGTTTGATTAGTTCGAAGGATATACGAGTCTTCTATGTTCTCCAAAGAGACAAATCCGAGCTGGTATGAACGGAACTGGAGTAACTCTTTTAACTATACGTTTCATCCTTTGGGGGGGGGGGAGGGGGGGTTGAATTGGTCGTGTCTGAGTTGAAACTTTGCTTCTTTTAATTATGCAACAGTGCTATGAAAAATTCATAGATCATTGTTAAATGCACAGTTATGTACCTGGAGCTTATTGGCAGGCTTATACTCATAATGAGTAGCCTGAGGGGCAGGATCCATGACATGCTCTTTCCCTGGCTGCGTCCCCTGTCGCTGGGCTGGAAATTTCTGATTACCTGACGCCATTCTTACTGTCAGCAGTGAGTTTCTTCTTCTTCCTTGCTGAAGGCAGGTGATTATCGGCAATGAGTGATTGATCGCGGTAACTGCTGCTGCTGCTAGTACCTTTGAAGATGTAATTGAACGCAAAAACATACAGTCTGTAATTGTTTGCTCAAACATCCTGTTATATATATGTAGAGACGTAGAGGCACAAAGAGGCACAAAAGAAGAGAGCAATGTACGTGTCAGTGAAAATGAATATGAGGTGTCATGCAGATTGCTGTAAATAGACACGTTGGGGACCCTTCTTAGAGAGAAGGATCATCTAGAGCTCCCTTCGTTCTCATCCTTTCAGTTCCTGATGATGAGATCTGTCATTTGTCCGCTTCTTTAGTTGTTGACATGGATGAAGTTCTTGGGAATGACTGACAACTTAACCCAAATTAGCGGTGACACCACATTGAGTATATAATTTATATTTTTAAGGTCTCTTTTAGCAATTGAAGTGGACTGATCTAATTTCACTTTCAGTTCGAACGAAGAGAGCATCATTGGATAGTGGGATTAGTCACGTTCTTTTTATCTGGCATTATATTTTATGAAAGAAAACTGAAAATGGAGTGAAAAACTGGATCAACTGAAATTATATCTACTGAATTTTCAAAGCACTGAAGCTGTAGTGAAGATTAGTTTACAATTACATCAGTGTTGAATGTTGATACTGATTGTCCAAAAAAATCAGCACTTCAATCCTAACTTTGTTGATAACAATAGCTGATGTTTATTTGCCTGTAGTACTAGTCTTCGACTCTTTGTACAATTGTACAGCCTTCCTGACACCTCTGTTACCAGTCGTAGCTGGCTCGTGAGTCGTGAACTCGTGACCATGGATGATAATAACGCACAATACCTGCAGAGTGATACACATCCGTTCAGCCGTTCTTGATCACATTTGATGATCACCGTATTAGTATATTAATTATGATAAGTTATGATCTACTACAAATTACCCCCCGACTAAAAAACCTGAGCTAGTGACTCAATGTTTGCCTGTTTGGCATACTACACTCTGTAGCTAGAGTGTCAGAGTGTGAAGCAAAGCAACTAGTTCCGCAAGAGTGTAGTCAATTAAAACTAAGATTTTCATGATCGATGATCATCACCAGCATCAACATGTATAACCAAAACATGTTTTCCTCTCACACGGAAAAAACTTCTCTAATTCTCCGATTAATACCCTACAAAATTTTCTCTCTATCTCTTTTTATCGAAATTAAGAGGTAGGTTGTTGATTTTAGAGCAATAACTTACATTTATATTACCAGATTATCGACCTACCGGATTAGTCTACTATATATTCTCCGTCTCACACTTCCCCATTTGACTGAATACGTAGTACTAATTTTCAAAGTTAGTATACGAATTTCGAAAGAATCAATGCAATTTCCTATGTTTACCGTACGTATTTCAAGTTCAAGACCGTACAAATTTTCAGCGACAAGTTTTCAAAATTTCGGTTACAAATTGATATTTGAATGAAATAGTACAAGTTTTCAAAAGAAATACGAAATTCGAAGTAGTTGTCCATGCATGCTAGCCATGTGTCTGTCTGTGTATGCTTTCTTTTCTTGATGAAATACGTGCAGTTAGTTTTTGGTATACGTTACATACATTTTGCTGATTCGATTTACTTAATTTAAAGTTTTCTTAGCCTACTAAATTGGATAAATATGACCCAACTATCACGCTGCAATTACCGACAATGCATGTCTGCAACGTGTGAAGGCACTATCTGTTTCTTCTCCTTCTTTTATCATCTTCCGGTTTGCTTCATCCTCTTCGTTTGTGAACTCCCAATAAGCGCCTCTGCATATTTCCTGGTAAAGTTATTATATTGTAGCTCGCTTATCGGTCATCTTACATAGGAGAAGTACGTGAACAAATTCAATTCTCTCTTAACAATGGCATTCAACAATCGAACACTTCCTTGGGCTCTGATTTTGCTTTTGCTACATGTTTCTCTTCTGCTACCGACACTTGTTTTGTCTAGTGACGGTGAGTTCATCCCTCTGATTACTTGCTGAATTAAAATTTCGAATCTTGTTTTATATAGTTAGCATTTTCCTCTTGTAAGTGGTTAAGTTATTGATGGAAGACTAATCCTAGTCCCGTGAAGTGTTCGAGAGAGGGAGGATTATTTTTTTCTTCCTGGTCATGATTGTCTTCTATTTTTGTTAAAACTATTGATAGTTCATGTATGTACTTCTTAAAGTGAAAGTTGGGATGTAATTTGGTTCTAATTTCTAAACCAATACCAATAGGAGAGTCCCCCTTTCTTTTAATTTGGTGCATATAACTGAAATAAATATATAGTTGAAGAAGTAGTTCTCTTTCGAAAAAATTAAACTTGTCGTTGGTTTCCCTGTGTCCTATAGTTCATGTCTTCATGATTCTTGATAACTGAAGTAATTAGCTTAATTAGTGTGATGAACACTTCTTCTGAACCTCATAATTCACGTACTCTGTTGGACTGTTACTAAATTTGAATTCGTTATATTGTCTCCTAGGTTCGCTATCCTATATAATCCTGTTTGGTTTATTTTGGAGGCTATCTGTTTTGAACAAAAAACTGTCAGGTTGAATTGGTCCAATGAAATCATGTACACAATCTGATTTATGAATATATACTTGGAAGTCTTGGAACTTTCGCGTTGTGTACTTGTGTTTAAGTTAATAATGTTGGCAACTTGGCATGGGTGATAATTTAAATTTGTTTCTTTCAGATGATGAAAACAACCTTCTGCAAGGCCTTAACAGCTACAGAACATCCCTGAAGCTCCCACCCCTTACCAAAAACAAGAACGCTGGATGCCTAGCTGACCAGCTTGCTGACGAAATAGAAGACCACCCTTGTGTCGCCACCGTAGCTGCCAACGCCATACCAGCCGGAACAGGATCGCAGTTCACAAACTACCCGAAATTACTCAAGAAATGTGATGTTAACCCTAATAAAACATCTGATGGTATTATCTTACCTGTTTGTGTCAAGAAACTTGTACCAACCCTAGTCCTTACCAATTACACTCAAACCGGTTATGCTCGATACATCAACGACTCTAGGTTCACCGGAGTTGGTATGGGATCGGAAGATGATTGGATGGTGGTGGTCTTGACTACTAATACTGCTGGAGGCAGTTTTGCATCTAGTGCTATTGAAGTAGGTGTCATGTTAATTCAGCATCTTATGCCTATGTTTTTGGCCTTGCTTTTGGCTAATTAGTGGTAGCCACGCAATATGTTTATGTATGATTTTAAAACGTACGTGTAGTCCTGAATGAATGATATGTTTATGTAAGATTGAGGAAACATGAATCAGGTTTAGGTTTCTCTTTATGTGCTGGAAAAAAACTTTCAGTCTTCTTTGTGGTTGCACTTAAAAATCGATTTGTTCAGTGCCAGTTAGCAAAGACGTTTGTGTGCTGGATTGATTAGTGTGCTGAGGGAGTAGTTGTTTACTCTTGTAGTACGGTTGTACCTCAAAAAATTGTCCTCGACAACTCCCATCACAAGTACAAAATAGATAGACCACGTCGGTTATTTAGGTCCTTTACGTTATTGTAAACCATCCCGTTGTAGATTTAAAAAAAAAAAAAACATTGTAAAATTTTGCATGTTATGTTGACACCAAAGACAATTAATTAAGTTGGCACTATGGAGAATTCAAAAATCATGTTCCATACTGGTACATCAGGCTTCGTTCACTTCAGTTTTGAATGTGTGATGGACTTACGCGAGCTAAATTATGCTGATAGCATTGGAACTTGGAAGAGAGGAGACTAGCTAGAGTTCGATCAAAACTCCACCAGCACAACACTACTAACATTACACTTGCTCCAAAATGGAAAAATAAAAAGCAAAAGAAAATTAAAGAACTACTGCATTTGGATATTTTTTTTTAATACCTTCTCCTCGTTGGTTTATGTTTCAATTCATGGAAAAACGTCATGATTCATTTGTTTTCCAGCTTTATGAAACCCCGAATGGACAAAATTTCGTTTTTTTTTTTTCACTTTTCTTGTTTACCCGAAATTTTCTTCATACGAATTGAATTGTACGACTAACAACTTTGAACTAAAACGCAACAAGAAGAAAACACAAACAAAGAGATGGATTCTCGAGAGAAGGAAGAGCGAAACGCTCTTCCCCCCACAGGCTCCCAGAATCCATCACCACAAACACAAACCACACATCCACCAAAACCACCTCAGCCACCGCAACAACCACAACCACACGCACTACCTCCCCAACGCACACCCAGCCCGCACTCTCCTCCACCCCCTTTAACCCAAACACATCCAAACCAGACACATCCAAACCAAACACAGCCCCTGACTTTGAATCTCACGCCACGCCCAACTTACTTGCTCTTCCCCCCGGGAAATCAGCAAACCCAACCATCAACATCGTCCGCATCACTCTGGGCCCATCCAGTGTCCCAATCCTTCCGCGACGCGCTACTCACGCCGTCCATCAGAGGTAACCATCCACCACCAGCACTGAGGCTCGACACAGAACCCTTCATTCCTATATCTCCAGAGACATTGGAGCGCCTGTGTTGCCCATGGCAGAATTCTCTTATAGTCAAGGCGGTTGGGAAGTCGTTCTCGGCGGAGTTCCTCAAACGGACACTGCAATCAAAGTGGAGACTAGATAAAAGGTTTGACTTTGTGGGCTTGGGTCGAGGGTTCTACCTGGTTAACTTATTTGATGGGGGAAAATGCACACAAATTATGGCAGGAGGGCCTTACTTTGTTGGAGATTGTTGGATAGCCATCCGAAGATGGAGCGCTGGGTTTAAGGCATCCTCTGCCATGATTGGACAAACCCCAGTCTGGGCAACCTTGCCGGAGCTACCGGTGGAGTTCATGAGGCAAGACTGGCTGCAAGTCATTGGTAAGCAACTAGGAGGGTTTGTGAAAGCAGTGTTAAAGCTCAGATCACCCAAGCTCGTTATGTGCGAATCTGCATACTCAGGGAAGTTGGAGTTGTCCCACCTAGTGCCATATGGTTGGGGGATCTAAAGCATGCAATCAGATGGGAAGATCCGATCATCTGTGGTCACTGTGGTATGGTTGGCCATGAGACCAAGCGGTGTACCAACGGCATACGCACAGAGAACCACATGGAAAGGGCAGGCAACGGAACAACAGCAAGGAAGGAGGTGGACCCCCGGCCACTGCAGGAGGAGGATGGTTGGACGGTTGTCCGCAGAAGGGGAAGAGCAGGAGTGTAACAC
>ONZK01001281.1:4297-19381 GCA_900322385.1 Pharnaceum exiguum | reverse complement strand
CCCCCCCCCCCCCCCCCCCTTCCTCTCTAAACTCTCTTACTTCTCTCTTAATAATATATACCCCAACGGTTGCCGGCCTTATGGAAACAATTGTGTATGGTGGTCTCATACCCATTGTCTTCGATCTTGAAACAATCTCCATCAACTAACAAACGGAACAACAAATGATGTCTACGAAAAATTTTTTTGGTTCATTATGATAAATTTTTGCAAATCATGTAATAGCCAAAGCTGAAATATATAGTATTATAGGATTAACAAACAGATTGACTGTTAAATCAAGTGGATCGGGAGCTGCACTGTATTAATATGGTTAGAATCACAAACGAAAGAAGAAAAGAATACGTACAAAGTTAGTAAGCATTCTGTTGTTAAAAGTTGAAACAAATAATTGGACTAATTCGCTTAGTGCGTGGGTACCTCAAATCACATCGAACAATGAGGAATTGAGGATATATGATGGGGTAAATCAAACAAAGCACCAACAATATAGTATCATTGAAGTATCATTTTTTTTTTGGCAAGAAATATCATTAAAGTCTATGGAAGGCATATTCAACTACGACGTGCAGCATGACAAGCACGTACACTAGATGGGTTGTTTCTTCCAACAACTTATTCTCTTCACCAAGATAACCCCTGGCTCTTAAGAGTTAGGACTAAATAGTTTGCCTAAAGTGTAGGTTTCAACTGAACTCTTCCTAGAACACAAATATCATTCTCTTGGTCATGGCTTTCACCTGCTGGCCTGTTGGTTTCCAAACATTTTCCACATCCAACCGTACTAAGCTTCTCATATTCTCACTAGTCTTCCTCTTTTCTTCCCCTCTTATCCTCCTCACAACCATTTATCCCCACCGTCAGCTCATTGAACTTATCCGTCTCCAGACTGATCAATTATCTCCAGTGATCACCTTCCCTTCTCCTAGAAATAACGATGATGAGCACCCAAAATGGTTAAAGATCTCTCCAGTCACCTTCCCTTCTCCTAGCAACGCTGAGCCCCCAAAATTGCTAAAGATCTCCCCAGTCACCTTCCCTTCTCCTAGCAACGCTGAGCCCCCGAAATGGCTAAAGATCATTCAAGCGACCCACAATATCCCCTTACAGCGCCGCCTGAGCGTAGGATTGGTCAAGTTGAAAAACCTAGAGTGGTTTCACCAAACCCTAAACGGGGTGGCAGACACTGTAACCGTAAATTTTCAGTCTGTATCCCCTAATGTCACGTGGGGGCACCTCTTCCCGGAGAAGATAGATGAGGGGAATCCTCAATGCCCTGAAATCCCCATGCCGAAGTCAGGAAGCTACTTAGGGCTTGACGTGTTGGTGGCGCAGCTTCCATGTACTGATGAAAGTGCAAACGGTAGCAATGGGACTAAAAGACGGTATAAGGAAGGGATGAGAGATGTGCGTACGATACAACTGAGCTTGGCAATTAGCCATCTTATAGTGGAGAATAGCAAAGATAATGATGTTTATGCGGTGTTTATAGGAAAATGTGAGCCTATGTTGGAGATTTTCCGGTGTAATGACTTAGTATGGCACGAGGGCGATTATCGGGTGTACAAGCCTAATGTAGACAAGTTAAAGGAAGCGCTTAGCCAGCCTGTTGGTTCATGTGCCCTTGCCCGACCTTATGTTGCTCAAGGTAACTTGTTTTTCAATATTCGAAACTACTTCCGTTCTATGAAAAATTGAAAATGTTTAAAATTACATTATTTGCACAAAAGTTCTTTGCAAGATGATCATCTTCTGTACGTCCATTTTTTGTGGCTTCTAGTTAATAATTTGGTTCCGAAACTTTTTTTTTCTAGCAATCTGATCATATTCAGGCACGATTGTAAGATTGTTATAATCGGATCTTTCTGTTTATATTTAATTTAAAGTCTAGGACTATCTAGGCCCCCATATGAGATGAGATTTTAGACCGATATGTTGTTGTTGACTATGTAGTCCTAATCAATAGCAATGATACATTTGGCTTGTTTTAATTACTTCATTATTTCAGGATTTTACTAATTAAACTATTTCCTTGGTGCCCTGAAAAATGTTTAGAATTTCCTTTTCTGATCCATTTGTCCAAGAAAACTGTTTACATTTCGGCTTAAACTCACTCTGCATTTTTGTCAAGTAATTTCAATGACTCTATTTTACTGACTAAAATTGTGTGCAAAAACTAAATGTAAACATGTTTTGGGGATTGAGAGAGAAGACATTAGTTTTTTTGGTTTGAAGGGAGGCACTGAGGTCGGTAAGAATCGAGCCCCCAACCTTAAGAGTTGAAGGTGTGCTCTCTACCACTAGAGCAACTCAGAGAGAAGACATTAGTGACTAGTGTTACAATGGTCAGCTACCGCGTGCATGTGAATTTCTAAAATTATTTTGGAAGAATTGTAGATATATTACTCTTTACATAGTTCTAGTCCTCTATCTTTGGCGTAATTATTTCTAAAAAATTATTTTGGAAGAATTGTAGATATATTACTCTTTACATAGTTCTAGTCCTCTATCTTTGGCGTGATTATTATCGTGGTCACATATATGAGATGTTGGTCTGTTTGGAAAATTAGTAGATTGTAGAAGCATATAGAAGTTAACAGATTGATATGAGAGACAAAATGACAAAAATAGTTAATGGCGGATTTAATAGCATATTGATGTTAAACAGAAAAGGACATGATATCCTAAAATAGCAAATATATGATTGTAAAACAAACAGGGCTGAGACAGAGATGCGCACGTTTAGTGGTGGCGAAAACGAGTAATTTGGGTCAAAAATGAGTTCAATTCAGGTTATTTGGGTTGAATTATTATGGGCCGGCCCATTTTATATCTCTTCGCAATTTCAGTTGAGCAAATGATGCATGATCATCACTTACATTAGTGTTTTTTTAAGGGAGCTTATATTAGTGTTACTCGGTCCAATGTCGATGAGGATGAAATAGTTACTCCATATTTCAGCTTTAGGTGATTATATAATATAACAAAATGGCTAAGATAACCTTTAAGTATTTCTTATTTTTAGTGATGTTGCAAGAAGTCAATGCTTTAATGTAATAATTTAACTAGGGTAAATCTTGAAAACAACTTCATGTTAGTCAGGGGTAAGGTTGCGTACATCCTAACCCCGAGCACCCCCGTTAAATAGGGATTAAACTCGATTGTTGTTGTTTATGTTAGTGTAAAATAAAATGAAAAAAAAATGATTGAAAAAAAAAACAAGAATAACTCCTGAATTGCACAGATTCAAGGGCTGCTGAGGCATTGTGCAAGCAGTCAACCAGACACATGGCCTTAATTTCAAAAGGGCCACAAGGTCCAAAGTTCAGACCCATTATTGTTAATTAAAATTTTATTACTTTGCTGACGCGCTATAAGCCTATAATAAACCAATTCAATAATGCTTGATAAATAAAAACAACAACCTCAAGAGACTCCTCTACTACATTCCCTTCCCTAGCTATTTTACTGCTTTTCTTTTCAAAATATACTCACACAAACTTGAAAATTCCTCCGGATACTGAAACACAACTTGAAAATTATATTAATGTAATACTATGCATTTTCTCCAACTTTTGGATAAACCCGATGTACGTGGTGTTTTTCTCAAAACATTATAATATATATCATTAGTCACAGTTTAAATTTCATTAATTAGTTAGTTCTTTTATTATTAGTTATAAACACACTTGGTGTACGTGTACACCCTGTGTATTGTGTACCAAAGACATGATGATACATTTTAGTGTCTCAATTTCGGCTACCGCAGATGTTTCTTCAAAGACTAAGCCGCCTCAGTACATATTCATATATAATCTCAAGGTTGTAAACCTTTCTTGGGGCGTTTAAAGTGACGGAAGTCATTTCTATGAAACGAAAGAAGCTTCGATGACAGTCGAACAACGACAAATATCATGAAGCGTCCCACAACTGTATTTTATTTTTACATCGTTTCTTAACTTCTTTCTTGTAAAATGATACAGGTAACAGGCAAATGCAATCAAAACCCAATCATTGGTATGAGCGCCAAGCAACAGGTCATAGCAACACTAACCCAAAAGAAGCCTATGTCACAGCTCTCCACTCTAGTGAATCTTATGTTTGTGGAGCCATAACTCTAGCTCAAAGCATACGCCAAACTGGTAGCAACAAAGACCTAGTTCTCCTAGCTGATCGCACCATCTCCAGCCACTCAATTGCCGGCCTTCAAGCCGCCGGTTGGAAGATCAAGCGCATCGAGAGAATCAGAAGCCCTACTGCGAAGTGGGATGCCTACAATGTGTGGAATTATAGCAAGCTAAGGGTTTGGCAATTGACAGAATATGATAAGGTCATATTCATCGACTCAGATATCCTAGTGCTTCGCAACCTTGATCATCTCTTCCACTACCCACAGCTCTCAGCTGCTCCTAACGACAAGTCGTTTTTCAACTCCGGAATTATGATCTTGGAGCCATCAGAATGTTTCTTTAACATTTTGATGAGCAAACGCTTCGAAATGACAACTTATAATGGTGGTGATCAAGGTTATCTGAATGAGGTATCAACTTGGTGGCACAGATTGACCGATAAAATTAATTTCATGAGGTATTATAACGAGACAACAAATGACAACCGAAGTGTCCCAGAGGATCAATACACACTCCATTACTTGGGGC
The DNA here is from genome assembly GCA_900322385.1 of Pharnaceum exiguum. Lineage (NCBI taxonomy): Eukaryota > Viridiplantae > Streptophyta > Magnoliopsida > Caryophyllales > Molluginaceae > Pharnaceum > Pharnaceum exiguum. The sequence goes on along the minus strand of ONZK01001281.1, from coordinate 14,723 downwards.
GAAAGCCATGGGTATGTCACAGAGATCATGATTGCAATTGGGATCTGAAAGAGTATCGGATCTTTGCTAGTAATGAATTCTCTGCAAGGTGGTGGCAGGTCTACGATGCTATGTCTTCGGAATTGAAACCTTACTGTAATGTGACCGAAAAGGCCAATACAAAGACTAGTAATAGGAGAAAGAGTCCTCAGAAGGCAAATCTCCCTGATGGCCATTGGAAGATTAAAATTAAGGATCCTAGGCAATATAAAAAATTTACAGTTTCTAGACAGAGACTGTAATACACAGGGCAATCTTTTTATTTTTTTGAAATGTATTACACAAGGCAATGCAATTTAAAAGTTAAGGACATTGTAGACAGTAAAGACGAAGGATTCTGTTCTCAAAAAAGAAAAAGAAAAGAGAAGAAGGTTTGAGTTCTATTGAACTCAAATATAGTGTTTAAGTTACTCTATGGGTCATTCTGGAAACAATCTTTCGATTTTTGGGGTAAAGCTGTGTAGATTAGACTCGCTTATTATCCCATCTTAATTAAATGGGATTAGACTGAGTTGTTCTTGTTGTTGTTCCATACTTGCATAGTTGCATCTTATCTGTAGACTGTAGTCAGATAGTGTAGAGCAGTAGAGACTCCCCTAAACAAAACAAATAAAGATAGTGTAGAGATCGACTTGTGTTTGCAGCTTGATACGAATATGCGCCTGGCTGTGTATAAGTGTATAACCACTTCATAATACAATAAATCTTGCGTAGAAAGTAATTTAACTGACGCTGGCCTAACGATTTAGTCAAAATATTCACAAGTTGATCAGTTGAATGAAATTAGAAAGTGGAAACTAGACCGGCCTGAATTATTTCACGGACAAATTAAAGTAATTACTCCTCCGTCCTCAATTGAATATCACTTTTGGCTAAAAAAAATTTGTCCATAAATTATGTCACATTTGACTAGTTAGCTTTTAATTTCGAGAAAAAAATTCTCTTTATACCCTTGGCTATTAAATAAGGTTGAAAATTGAAATAACAATACATTTAGTAGGGATATTATTGTTGGAAAAAACATACTTTCATTTGACTATTATCCTCATTTTTTGATGTTTTCTTAATATGTGTGTTTTGGTCAAAAGAGACACTCAATTGAGGACGAGGGAGTAATAATCAACATCTATGTGCTTTGTCCTTTCATTGAAAACGGGATTAGTAGTGACAACCCAACCTCTCCTCTAGATCAACCCCGAGTAGTTAAAAGGTTAATTCACTTAGGTAAAAACACGTTACTAATAACTGAATAGGACCTTGACCTATAGAAATATGTTGTGTGTTTGTAGGGTGAGTTTATACCTTTTAATATTAATAATTAACTTCATTCGAGATGATCAGAAATATGGTGGAGCTTTACCTATGTGAACATTAGGAAGAGTGTTGCTATAATCGATAAAAAAACGTCTACTCTCGTAGGATGTTGATGAAATTGGGATGAACACATGGCCATAATGGTGCTACCACATATACACTATGAACAAGATATGTTAGAATTAGGTGTTTGTGTTGTCTTTGGCTTTAACACAAGGAAACCATGGTTCAAATGCGTTTAGCCGTCATTGATTTCGTCAAGACTTTGAGCAATTACACTAACTAAGTGAAAGTTCAAATCGAATTGAAAGATATCTTTCACTTATGCATAATTCTATGGTTGCATACAAACTATAGAGGCTAGTGGAGGGTTGTTAGATATTAGACTCTTAAGTTTATAAGAAAAGGAAGATTATGTTTTTGGACTAGCCAAATTTAAAAAATTAATTATTATATAATGGGAATAATATTAACTTAAGGACAACGAATCTTTTATATCCTTAAATTCATAATTATTATTATCCCCACACAGTATTTTTAACATCGAATATATCATATATATCTTTGGTTCAAACTCATCACTTACGCTATAATAAGACGTACAAATTAGAGGTAGTGCCCGGTATGTACTACTTATGTACTTAACACATTCTATTGGGAATTTGTTATTTATAATTTATTCATACGGGGACTAATTCGTTTAGTGGGTACCCTCAATTCGAACGCATCGAACAATGACGATATACGATGGAGTTAATCTAATAAAGGACCAACGCAATAAGCCAATAATTAACATTAATGTATCAGAAGACACAAAATTTCAACTACGACGTGCAGCCATGCACAAGCACGTACACTAGATGGTGGCATCCGTTTTTTCTTCCAACAACTTTATTCTCTTCACCAAGATAACCACTGGGACGAAATAGTCGGCCTAAAGTCTAATAAACTCGAACTGAACTCTTCCTATAGCACAAATAAATTAAACTCGAACTGAACTCTTCCTATAGCACAAATTTCATTCATTATTTGGTCATGGCTTTCACCTGCTGGCCTAGCTCGCAAACATCTTCATCTTCGAACCGTAAACTTCTCATTTTCTCACTAATCTTTCTCTTCTCTTCCCCTCTTATCCTCCTCACAACTATCTATCCTCACCGTCAGCTCATTGAACTTATCCATCTCCGGACTCAATTATCTCCAGCCAGCTTTCCTAATTCCTCTAGCAACGCTAATGAGCCACCAAAATGGCTCAAGATCATTCAGACCACCCACAATGTACCCTTACAGCGCCTTCGGGTAGGATTGGTCAAGTTGAAGAACCCGGAGAGGTTCAGCCAAACTTTAAATGGGATAGTTGACACTGTAACCATAAATTTCAAGCCTATATCTTCTAATGTCACGTGGGGGCATCTCTTCCCTACTTCGATAAATGAGGCGAATCCTCAATGCCCTAAAATCCCCATGCCGGAGTCAGGAAGATACTTAGGACTCAACGCTGTGGTGGCACACTTGCCATGCAATAAGGAGTTTGGAGACAGTAGCAATCGGACCAGTATAAGGTATAGGGAAGCGATTAGAGATGTGCGTAGGCTACAAGTGAGCTTGGCAATTAGTCGTCTCATAGTTGAGAATAGCAAAGATGGGGATGTTTATGTGGTGTTTATGGGAAAATGTGAGCCAATGGTGGAGATCTTCCGGTGTAATGACTTAATATGGCATGAGGGTGATTATTGGGTGTACAAGCCTAACGTAGACAAGTTAAAGGAAGCGCTTAACCAACCCGTTGGTTCTTGTGCCCTTGCCCGCGGACCTTATGTTGCTCCAGGTAAGAATCTGTATTTATCCGACCAAAAGGCTAAACATACACTAGGTCTATACACTAGTGAACGTGTTAGAGCCTTCCATTGGACACTTAAATTTGTTAATGATACATTTCATGTTCAAGTGTTCAATAAGTGGGTTCTTTACCTGTTAAATTCATTGCTAACAAAATAAGTGCATTATTCCCAAAGGACGAAAAAAGAAAATACAAACAATTATATTCTCCATTGATTAAATTTTATAGAAAAATTTAGTAAATCTAATCATCATAAGTATATTTTTTATTTACCAGGTCCATTTATTATGGACTTTATGTTGGAAATATTTATAGTCAAATATATATTCATAAATACAAAATTCTTTCGGTGACATTGAGGAAAATCTTTTCTTGAATACTGTTAAGTATTCAATTACGTTTGCATTGCAATTCATTTCAATTCAATTCGCATAAGTTCATTTCAATTAACTTCAGTCTAGTTTTCAGTTCACTCATATGAGTTCACTTAATAAGGTCTTGTTTCAGTTCAATATCGATTACATCTAATAGATATCGTTTGGCATATAATTTTCTTTTTGGTTGAGGGTGGCATTAATTACTTAACTATAACTTGATCACGTGTTCACGATTGTGAGATTACCCCTATCGGATCTTTTTGTTTAAGGTCCAGGGCTTATAAAGTTGAAACATTATATTTTATCTTTCAGCTTTAACCATTATAGACTAAATCAAAATCGCTAAGGAAACCTTTTATTATTTCTTATTTTTAGTGAAGTTGTTAAAAGTCAATAATTCAATGCAGCAATGCACGCACTTAGAGTCAATCTCGCAAACAACCTCTATATTTTCTTAAATACGGTAAGGTTGTGTACATCCTAGCCCTCGCACACACTTATTGAATATGGATTTACACTCATTTGTTGTGAAACTTTTTTGTTTACCGTTACAGTCTAGAACTATGTTTCTTGAGACATTGTTGTTCCAAAGAGCTGATTTGAAATTGTCATGGTCACATGTAAGATATGCTCAGACAAAGGTGAGGCTGGTGAGCACGTTTTATCACCTAACTTACTTAGACGGAAGTCATTTCTATGAGACGATAGAAGATTTGACATTCAAACAACAACATAAATCATCAAGCATCCGACAACTACATTACTTTGAGTTTATTAATTATTGCTTGAAATTGCTATAAGTTTGATTATTTGTTTTGGAGGCCGAGTATATGTTGTTTCTTACTTTTAACATGATACAGGTAGCGGACAATTGCAAGCAAAACCCAGTCACTTGTATGAGCCCCAAGCAACAGGTCGTCCTAGCAACAGTAACCCAAAAGAAGCCTATGTCACTGCTCTCCACTCCAGTGAATCTTATGTTTGTGGAGCCATAGCTCTAGCTCAAAGCATACGCCAAACGGGTAGCACCAAAGACCTAGTTCTCCTAGCTGACCGCACGATCTCCAACCACTCAGTCGCAGGCCTTCAAGCCGCGGGTTGGAAGATCAAGCGCATCGAGAGAATCAGAAGCCCTACTGCGAAGACTGGTGCCTACAATGAGTGGAACTATAGCAAGCTAAGGGTTTGGCAATTGACAGAATATGATAAGGTCATATTCATAGACTCAGATATCATAGTGCTTCGCAACATTGATCATTTCTTCCAGTACCCGCAGCTCTCAGCTGCACCTAACAATAGGTGGTTATTTAACTCCGGAATCATGATCTTGGAGCCATCAGAATGTTTCTTTAACATCTTAATGAGCAAACGCTTCGAACTCAACACTTATAATGGTGGGGATCAAGGTTATCTGAATGAGGTATTCACTTGGTGGCACAGATTGACCACAAAGTTTAATTACCTCAAGTATTATGACGCACCAGGTTACAATCGACCTATCCCAGATGATCTATATACAATCCATTACTTGGGGATAAAGCCATGGAAATGTTACAGAGATTATGATTGCAATTGGGATATGAAAAATAATAAAATCTTTGCCAATGATGAAGCCTCTGCAAGGTGGTGGCGAGTCTATGATGCTATGTCTGCGGAGTTGCAACAGTATTGTGGTGTGACAAAAAGGCAACATACAAACCTCAGAAATATGAGACAAAGGGCTCAGCTGGACAATTTTCCTGATGGCCACTGGAAGATTAAAATTAAGGATCCTAGACAATACAAAAGTATGATAGTCTGATGAAATAAAATCTAATATACCCTGAATCATCGTAGTTCTCCCCTTAATTGTGCATATGATTATCTATTCCAGTAGTTACTGCTCTTATGTAATAACCTAAAAACGAAAAACTACGTCGTTAGAACTTACGAAACATAGAAAGGTTCAGTGAAATTAAGCTCGATCAAAGAAAAAAAAAACCCCAGAAAGGTTTAGTGTTCGTCATTCTCTCAAACCAGAGAACGGAAAGATCACACATTTACAGTACAACTTTATTGATGTGTATTTTATGTTATCTTTTTCTGTTTGATTTCCTCTATAAGTATCAGTTCAAACCTACAATAAACTGTATAACAGCAGTCAGACTGTCAGAGTAAGATCATTCATTCATTGGGGGTACTAGTTGAGTCTTACAATCTTAGTTCGGTACCCAATTATGCAAATTTTGTTGTTGTGGCGAGTATAATACAATCTTGGGTACAAAATTCAATTGAGAGACATTGAGAGAATATCGATATGCATATACATTTCATCGAGTGAAAATGAAAAATGACAATTTCAATTAGCATTACCAACTGTAATTCTCTGACCTGAGAATCTCATTGGCATCATCAACAAAGCAGGAGGCCTTTGTTTCAATCCACTCACCAACCCATCATTGGTATTATTACTACTACTACCATACATTGACAATCTTCTGCTCTTCAATGGTGAAACCAGTCGACTTGCTAGCCTCGAAGGGGAGAGGGATCTACGCAACTTTGATGTTGCTGAAGACGGTCTAGGGGGCGATTTTCTGCTCAGTAATGTGGGCTTCTTAGCCACAGGGGAAACGGTGACATGGCCCTTCTGAGGACTCTTGATCTTCACAGGGGATTTAACCAAGAACTTATGAGGACTTTCTCTCTTCTTAGTGATAACTGGAGACTTAGTCTTGCAAAACTGCTGCTTCTGTGACGTGGGAGATGAATGAAACAAAGGATTTGGAAAGAGCACTGTCTTTTTAGCCCAAGGCTTGTGCTTTGGTGACACCTTGTTAGTCACATACCTCTGGCTAGCACTGCCTTCTTTGTCAACTTCTGATCTTTTTGGTGGAGATACCTTGAAGTTGATCCTAGACCTAGCTCTTCGAGTTAACGGGGTGTTCGACTCAGCTCTAATTACACGAAATACATGCTGTTTCTCTCTTCTCCTACGCGTCTCAAGGGGTGTCTTCTCTGGGTTTGTTCTTGTCTTCTGTTTCTTGGGTAGTGTCTCAGGAGTTTTAGGATCCTCAATGTTGGAGTTTTCTATTATTTTTCTTGTAAGTTGGCTTGCTTGCAGAATTTCTGCCACTGTTTCTCCCACTAACATTGCTGGCAATGACATTCTGCGCCACTCAGCTGTCAAAACCCATCAGTCAATGAACTAATCAGCTCTATACCTCAATAGAAACAGAGAAAAACATAGCCAATAAGAGAAAAGTTACAACTTTAACACACCTGTTGCACAAGCTGGTACTTTTCCAGTTGGAGATTTCTTTGATCCAGTACTCTTAATTCTACAAATATGAAAGAAACCATCAGATTATATACTGAAATTCCCTCCAAACTCTCCCTTAATCAACCAAACATGAGGGTCTACTATTCTACTTTGGAGCCTTTGTTGTGAAAATTATTAGTTTCAAGGGACCCAAATGAGTCTCATCAGAAAGAACAAGGCCCTATAAGGCTATACGGAGCAGATTGTCTACCCGAAACGCGTTCCCGATATATATACCGTCTCATCTCAAATTAGTTGTCACATTGCTAGATCGAATTCTATTACATGGTAATAACTGAGATAACAACTCAATTATCAGATCAGATCTGACACTAAACTATCACTTACTGAGAAATGGAATAATATTAATACCTCATAGATTCTTGCTTGCATCTGAGGCTGGTTTTTAAGTAAGCTCTTGTACTCCTAGGACTTAGTTTCACCCCTGAAACTACTTTGTTTCCTCCTGTTACTGTGTACTGAAGCTCTTGTAATCTTGCCATACATTGATCCACCTATCCAAATCAAATTTAAAAAAAATATAATAAAATCAGAGATTACCCACACATAAAAATTAAAAATTGCACCATCAGAAACAAAATTAGATCCTCTTTTAATAATTAAATAAATACTTAATAAAAACCCATCAAAATATCATCAATGTGAAGGCAGGTATATCCATTGTGGGTACCAGATTAAAAGATAAAAAATATTTTTTCCTTCTTTTCAGATCAATTTCAAAATACCCAGGAGAAAAAGGGAAAAACTTTGTCAATAAGAAAATGTAAACCCAAATGGAAAATGTATCAAAGGAAAAAAAGGAAAAGAGAAAATAATTGTACCTTCTTGAGAGTTTCATTGATAAGAGTAGGGCTGAGAGGAGGAGCCACCATTGTTATCCTCTGCTTTTGTGGGGTTCTTGCCACCATATTGTTTTCTCAATAATATGATAAATAAAAGAGCAAGGGAACAAAAGGCGAGTTGAAGTGAGGTTAAGGGTCTATTCCACTCTCTCTCTTGTCTGTCCTCAAATGTCTCTCGACAAGTGAGGAGTTAAAGTGGGGAAAGTCAAAACGGAGGAACTGAAGGTGAGTGAGTGAGGTGAGTTGAGATTAGCTGGTCGGTTTGTGTTTGTTTTGAGTTTTGGTTGGTAACGGCCATTTTTTTCTTTTGGGTGGTTCAATTTCAACGGTCGAATTTGGGTGTATTGATTATTGGATAATTGATGTCAAACGGATACATTTTTTCAATCTGATTAAGAGTGGGGTCCGCTTAGAAAAAAGAAAAAGGGAAATAGAAATGGTCAACCTTTTTTTCTCGTTTTAGGGGGAGAGGCGTGAGACATTCCACTGTACTACTGTAGCTAGGCCCGTAGTACTGTGTACTCATGGCCGGCGTTGATTTGGATTTGTGAGGCGCGATTAGTACTTCTCCCTGACTCGAGCACCCATTAAATGGAGATTTACACTCGACTGTTGTTATTTTTAATTAGTTTTACTCCCTTCTGTTTATAATTAATTTTCACTCACCTATATATATAAATCTTCCACTCTCGTACATCAGTTTTCGCATAATTCCAAGTTAATAGATGATTTTGGAACAAATTCAGTGACATTTTTACGAGCTATATTCTGAGTTAGATGGTTGAAATTTTGTGTACACACCTTCTGTTCTGAGGAGCTGGATTTTATACTTAGCTACGGATTTTTACAATCCGTGGCCAGCTTCGGTTTAACAAAATTTGTTGCTAAGAAAATTTTGTTGCTTACTTTAGCAACGAAAACATTTGTTTTCAAACGCTAAGCATTGCAACAGATCACTATGCAGTGTCGGATATTTTGTTTCTCAAACTTAGGAGCTTATCGACACCATTATTAGAAACGATAAATTAGAAACGATAATAATCTGATGTAGTGATGTTAAAACCTACGCTTGTTCATGTGAATATTCATGTGAATATTATAATGCTTGCGGTGTTGTGTTTAATGAGGAATCATAAATATTGATCGAGACGAAGTCACAAAATAGTTGTGGAGGGATTTCTGTATAGTAAGGAGAAGTTCTTCTTTTTTTTTTTAGGGGAATAAGGAGAAGTTCTTATTTACAAGCTCATGTAGTAGTCTACATTTTATTGTGCCAAACTTTGACAAGAGGGGAATTAGACATACCCACACTCCAATTTATTTCTAAGGCATTTGATAAACTATTGTATGACTTCTTCTTCTTTTTTTAAAGACGTGGGCACTTATTAAGCACCCATCAATAAGCAAGCTTTTCCATTAAGCTTAGCTAGCCATTTTTTATCTCCTCTAAGCACTATCTTAGATGATCGTCTAGTATGTGAAACTAGTTGAAAACCCATGCGATACACTGGCTACGGTCATATTGGAAGACATAATATTTAGAAATTTAGTATAGTTGTTTTCTTGGTATTTGTTAGTATTAAGATCGAGTTAATTAATTCCATAATTATTTAGTATTGATGAAGATTACTCTAGTCTAATATATATCAATTGATTGAGTTCATAAGTTTATTTCAATCATGTTGGTTCAATATCAATTAAGATTAGATTAGTTCATCAATTCACCTTATATTCGGTACTAAGTTTATTTAATACACACTTACTTATCGATTTGATTAGATAATAATTTTAAGGAAATCCAACCCAATCAGACCCGAAAAACTCGACAACCCGTCGAACCGAACACCAAGCCCGACCCAATCGACCCAATTGCCGGGCCTACTTGCAGCTACATGCCCATACATGGAGAGAGGAGACAATACTAGAGGGGTTCCATCCTAAAACCCATTGGCAATAAAAAGAGTAACCATCTAGGCATTCATACAGATAATATCTCTATTATCTCTCCAATGTGGGACACATTCCCTACATATATACTCGTAAAACAAAAATTTTAAAAACAAGGGCCAGTTGCCAGGTCGCGTGCGTGCTCAACACCAGGTGGTGTTTGCGCTAGGCATGACTATGGGGCAACAAGGTTTAAAAAAAGTTCATAGATTTCTTTTACTTTCCAGAAAATTTCAAATCACTTAGCTCCTAATTTCTGAATTTGAAAGTCTTTAAAATTTATCTCTTTAAAAAAAGTTTACTGGGACTGTTGTTGCTGTAATCAACTACTAAACACAAAAGCACTTTACAATTTACATCTAGTTGTAGGCATTTTGATACCCTGATCAGCATGGCCCCTGTATTGCCCTAATAACCTTAGCAGAATAGAGTTTGCTAGCATCGCTTTCAATCAAACGGCAAACTGTGATTAATAGACACTGAAGAGAGGTGCAAAGAATGCAATCAACCAATCAACAAGCAATAACAACGCAGCCACTATAACAAAGTAATCACCTCAAATTGTATTGCTTACTTTCATTTTTTCTGCTGGATCCGGCAATAGCTAATGCCAAATGATTGGTAGGGAAGTTGTGCTAGCACAATTATGACGTGGAAAATGTAAAAAATAATATAAAAGGCCACATGGGAAAAAAACTGCCAAATGTGTGAAGGGTAATAATGTAAATACACTCTTATTTTTTTT